>JADKLZ010003886.1:5116876-5127581 GCA_021533235.1 Biomphalaria straminea | reverse complement strand
TACTACATTCCCTTACCATCCCACAAGTTATTTGGCCTAGAAAAAATCTTAACTTCTCTTACATAGATGGCTGTCTGGCCACATGGTATGCACTTTGGAATGTTATCATTCTGGGCTGAGTTCCAATCCATCTTACTGCTCAGCTTGAGGTTCGGGCTCAGGAATTATTATCTTCTTTTCTGAAAAAATGCTTAAAAGTATAAAACAAAGATTGACAATATGATTGAAATATTACTACACTGCAAAACTAATGTATGATTGAAATATTACTACACTGCAAAACTAAAACTACACAATTTAAGGATGACATTAATGCATGAGTTTATTGTTTCTCTTACAGACTTGTTGATAGTGCTGTCAGTTGCTTTGATTTTGTTAGAAAGGATCCAATCTGTATAAATGAGAAGATGATTGTCAGTGATTTCGAAACTATGCTGGCTGTTACAATAGCACCAGCTTGTGGAGGTATGTTGACACAATATCAAAAATTGACATAGTTTTTGTCTGTAATCTGTCATGTTAGACAAATTACGTTTGTTTGTGTTTTATGGCCAACCAAAGAAATATTATTGTTTGTATTGAACTCTATATGTTCTCATCATTTCATAACATAGTATTTGGGTTTGTGTTCAGCTCCTATTGGTTCCTGCACTGACAGGATTAAAGTCTGTGATATGAATGAGAAGATTGTCACTGCAGTGGACAACTCAACACAGAAAGATGAGTTTTGCAAGTAAATAATCTAGACATTCTTTTTTAGATTTACTATTTGTTTAGACACTTGAAGACACATTTGTGATATAATTAGCAAAGAATTACTTTATTAACATGTAAAAAACATAATGCAACTCTTGACATACTTTTTTTTTTTTCATTCTTATATTTTTGTTATTAATGTAACTATTTTTAGAGAGCTTCCTCTTTATTTGTTGACTTATGCTCTTACATTTGATAATAAAATAATAATGTCTGATTGTTTTTAAAATAACATTTTATACAGCAATGATGCTGATGTGAATTATAATATGTTTATAAATCTAAAAATTATAGTTACCAAATTTTAAGAGATAGTGTTACCCAGATTAGCCAAGCCAATATAACAAAAGAAGATTAATGATGCAATTATGTTAAAAACCCAGACTGATGTTGTTTTTGTGTTTGCTTTTTGTTTTTTTTTATATTATTAGTACCTAACTTATATCAACCCACTCTATCTGTCTCTCTTTATCTATCTCCAACACCCAATTTTGGATTAAACTGAAATTTTACACAATTATTTCTTTTACCTGACAACACAAAAAGCAATAAGTTAATTAACTATTGGCAATAAATTATTTTGTTTGGTATCTTGAAAGAAAAGAAAAGAAATTGTACTTGACATATGTGGGGGTATAAGTTGAATTAGTCAACTTGAGGACTCTTGAGCCTTGAGTGAACTTTTTAAAAAAACAAACAAAACAATCATATAAGCATTCAGATACTTCCTTCATCCCTCCCCTTTTCACTACTGATTTACACAAGTGATAGGAGCAAAGTGCAGAGAGAAAGCTAAAAGCTAAACAAAAACAATTGGTAAAAATATTTCTAATTGCACAGATTTATTATGACTTAGGTCACTCACATATATATGTTCATGTCTGATTGAAACTAATTGATATAATTACACTTAATATAAGCTTTTGATTTAAAAAAAAAAAAAGAAATTTTTAAATCTTTTTCTTGTTTTTATCAATATGTACCCTGTCATGATATTAATGCCTACTAGTATTTTTAATATTTTCGGAGTCCCTTATATTCTCCAAAAAAATGTTCAACTGTCCTAATTATATGTTATTAAACTAATTACAGGCGTGCAGCAACAGGAGCTAGTTGCTTTGATGGTATCAGACAAGATCCTGCCTGTAAAACAGACAAACCAGAACTAAGTACATGGGAGACAAAACTCAAAAGCCTTGTGAGCCCATATTGTAATAAAGCAGGTATGAATTAAAGCAACAAGATTTCTCAGTAAGAAACCTAAATGAAATAGAACACAACAACCCTATGTGAGGATATAAAAATGTATAGAAGAATAGTTTATAAACTTATCAGGTTGTTTACTGCAAATGTAAAAATTGCTAACAGTATCTCACAACAGGTAGGAGCTTATGAATTTCTGAAATATTTAAGAAAATGATCTATTGTAGTAATGTAAATGAAATGTTCCTAAATGTTAATGCTTCAATAAAAAAAAATATACTTTTGAATGGTATTTTTGTTAACATATTGCTACCATCAGTTTTTTCTATTGCATACTTTTTTTTGCAGGAGGACCTGTGACATTCCTGCCTTATGTTCTGATGGCACCACTTTGTATTTTCATTAGCAAACTGTTGTGGCTGTAAGGGATATGATAATGATATAAAACCTGTGCCTGTGTGTGACTGGTATTGAAGTGTACATGATGATATGTAGGCTTTCTTGTGGTGCATTCATTTTTCTGAATGTCAAATAAAATGACAGAGTGGTAGAAGAAGAATCTTATAAATTAAGAATACGTAATTAATTTCATTTTAATGATCATTGTTTATAGATCAAGGTATATCTTTCTCTAAAATGTTACGCTAAATGTTACGCCTGAGAGCCATGGACCAAATGTTTAGAACTTACTGCCCATTGAGCTTAAACAGATCACATCCCTATAAACCTGGCCATTTTGTAGACCTTTTATTACCTAAATATGCCAAATGGATTCATCTATTCTTTGCACACTGGTGTATTAGGTCAATGTGGGCTACCTGAGTAGTATGGTCAAAATCTCTTTCAGATACATAAGGTAACTATAGTATTGTCCTATAATCAAGCTGATGCTGGCTCCAATGGTTTAGTAATGAAATGTATTTTAGGTAAATTTAGCAATAACATTTATCATTTGGATGCTGGCTCCAATAAGTAACTCAAATTTCATTTGTGCTAAATTAGGGATAACTTTTTTTTTTGCATTTATAGGGCTGTGCATGCATCATTAGGCTTAAGTAAAATATTAATATTCAAAGCATATTTAGTCAACTTTTCATTGCTATCATTGGTTCTGAGAGTGCCTGGTTTGTGTATAATGACCTAGAGCTTTCATTGTGCTTAATGACAGCCATATGTAAATGAAATTAATGTATCAACAGTTTGTCTTTAGTTCTTTTATAATATTCATTTATTTTTCAATGTAAATTAAATAAATAATTGTTTAAAATGGTGTTGCTTTGTTGAAAGATCATTAGTTAGTAGACATGATAAGGACAAAACCAAAGAAAAATTCAAATATTTTAAAAGGTTTTTCTTCTTTTATTGATTTAGAAAATGGGAGTAGGAGTATTGTTAGGTAATTTACATATCAATCCTGTCACATAGTATAGTACATTATATCACACAACAAAGTAGCTCATTATTTAAACAAAACATGGCTAGGAAACAGTTCTCATTTCTACATTTCTTTCACAATTTAGTTTAGTCAGTGCTAAAGCAAAAGTAAAAAAAAAATTATTGGAGATATTCATAAACTATACTGTATAGGGATGCTAAACTGAACTCAACTGTTGAAATGTAAATTTTTAAAAAAAATGTATCATATCTCCTTTATTGCCACTAGTTTTTTTTTAAGTAGTTTTTAAGTCAAAGTCTAAGGATGTCTCCATATTGAAATTGTGTGTGTGCAACAAATGGAAGAGCTGAGAAAAGAGAAGGTAACTCTACAGTGCCTAAAGGTGCACAAAAATGATCATATACCATTTAAAAAAAACACCTAGCTTATCAACACTTCCTTAATTCAGGACACCAGATACATCAAACAGCTATTTATAGATTTTTTTAAACCATAAATGACAATATTTCTAAAGCATCATATTATGTTCAATATAATATGTGAAACATTCTAATGAAACTTCAAGAATGAGTCAAATGTCTGAAACATTGAACTACCAGCAATATAGGTCAGAGCTAAGTCATTAAAACTCATCAAATTCAGCAAACATCTCATAATCCTAAGTTTCAAAGACATTAATCTATTTTATTAAAAGATGTTCAACAAGAAAATATCTTTTATACAAATGGTAGGTTCTAATATCTTATAACTTACTGGTTTATGTGCCTTTGTCCCCCATCCCTCCCTATAAAAAAGACCTCTAAATTAAAACAATGTTTTATACAAAACAAAACAATAGATATCTTCTTTTTTGGCTTATAGGGAGAAAAATGTGTACAGGAGGAATTTAAAAAACACATTTCAAATAGAATACAACTGAAGTTTACGAATATAAACATCGACAAAGATATACAATCATTGGTAAACCGTAATATCATTAAAAGTTGAGCTGTTGACAATTTATCATTTTTAAATGTGTGATGCATTAAAAATCTGTATAGAAAATAAAAAGGTGCTCCTCTCATAATCTGTGGGGGCATATGATGTAAAACCTCATGTTTATACAACTGATAAATGGGCATCACAACAGCCAACTGTATTTACTTCCCCAGTGTATGTCAGGTTAAATTTGGATGGACTCGGGTGAGTCCTAAAATTTGAGACAATCCAAGCGCTTTGCACTCAGCCACTATGCCTTCAATTAATGTCTTTGTAACTAAACTGATCTTTAGAATCCTTTTACATCAAAACATTATTTAGAGTTATCTGTTATAAACATAAGCCAAGCATTGATAAGCCAACTACAATGTTTCTTCATGTTTGATTTATATCTACCATATTTGAATACATCTTTGTGTTTTAATAATGAAATAGACCAGTGCTTCCCAAACTTTTTCCTTAATGGAACATTTCACACATTTTTAGTATTTAGTGGAACCCTTTGCTTTATTTTTTTAGAGAGGTTAATTCATGTGGTGGCCTACTAGTAAATTATTTCAGTAGGTCATAAAAAAAACACCTTTAACAGTGACATGGAACTCTAGCATTTGGGAGAACACAGTATCGGAAACACTAAGATATAGACAACAATAGTTTAGTGTGTGCCATTGTCTGACATTAAATTCTTATTTCGTTTTGTTTTATATAGCTCAAACATCCCGTAGGTGTGACAACTGTCAGGGTTCAAACCCAGGACCATCCAGATGACAGTCTAGAGCAAGTACCACATGACCACACAACCATTCTTTACTTGAGTGTGTAGTTGTATAATGAGGACAAATCAGTATTATACAATTAATATAATTTTAAATCTATCAATATTTACAAAATCAGAATAAATAACAAAAAAGAAATTAGGATTACACAGCATTGCAACATTAATGACATTAATAACAGATTTCTGTGTACAATCATAAACTATGTTTATAAATTAGAATTATAGTATCACATTCCAATTGAATCAAATTCTAGTAGAGCTTTGCTATTATATTTCATTTTACTATATATATATACATAAGTTTTGATTTTTGACAATTATTATTCTATGTTACAAATGTTTTTAATATAATTGCACAATTATACTTTCATCATTATTTAATAAGTTTAAAAATAGAAATGCTAGTTTAAAACTTCCATTCTTTACAAAGGGAATATAGTAAATAGTGCAATGTGTCTATATACAGTTTGCAGATTGACTATAATGTCAGGCACTAAACAAAAACTCCTGAGAAAGGCAACTTCTGTTGACGATCTAAGATTCGATTTTTGAGTCTGCTGAATTCTGAGGGTGAACTCTCTAGTGTGAAGAACCCAAGATTGTCCAACAGTTCATACACACCAGCTGGAGCTGCAACCTATAAATTTTGTGATAAAACTTTAAATTAACTATTTTTGTATGCTTTTATTTTATTTATGCATAAGTAATGTCAATTTGTTAATGCTTATATATACAGTGCAGGTTAGGACTAGTAGAGTTAAGCTTGTAAGTTAAACTTGTGAGTTTCTTTTCTTTTCTTGTACAATATCTATGTGTTTCTCTTCAATCTTGATACAAAATATTTCTGTTACAAACATTTAATATTTATGGTGAACTGACAGAATGACAAAACAAAAATTGAGATGAATATTTGTTTAAAATAAAAAAAACAAAATAGAAAAAACTTAAAAAAAAAAAAGATTATAAACGAAACAAAGCGAAAAAAAAATACTGCATGAAAAGATTGATAAATAATTTGGCAATAGTGATGGATGTGCTTTATACTTAATACCATGATGTCTTTTTAAAAAGAGAAACAAAAAGTGGAAATTTAAAAACAAAAGAAAAAAAAATCTATTATATTAGTTCCTTAATATTCAAAGCTGAAGAAGAAAGGTTTAGTGTATAAGACTATTGCATTAGCACAAGAATTATATGTAAAGAAACTCTGCAGATAGAGCAATGCTTTTGTTGAAACTCAATGTGGAACACCTAGAGCTTATCTTCTTATCTTATACAATACAGACGTAACTTCAAAAAAGAAGATGATTACGTCCTACGCGTCATGCATTCATTCATGCATATTAACCAATGACTTAAATTCTGCCACGTCACTGGTTTTCCTGGCTAGCTCAGGCTTGTGTGGTTTTCATAATGACCAAATGTTTTACTTTCTTCAAATACGTCAGAAATTCAACAATGTTTAGCTTAATTGCATCCTCAAAATTTGCACAAAACACCTTGAAATAGTATTGATTATTTTGATAAATCAGCTGTGAGAAATATTTGCATTTTTTGTTTACCAGATTACCTCTGTCATCCAGCGAGTGAAAGAACGCTGAAAATGTCCACTCTTCTCCATATGAAGGTAGGCATTGTACAAAATGAGATAGAGATACCTCTCCAGAAAATCATAACTAAGTCTGTTCATGTAACGTTTAGCTGCACCGGTCGTAGATTTGCCCTGTTTAGAAATCAAGTTTATAGTTACAGTTTTCAGATATTATTTTGGATGATGACAATTATAAACTAGAAAAACTATAACAATTTAAGATCGACAGAAAAAGTTTCTGTTAATACCAACATTAAGCAGGGTCAATTTGAAACAAAAGAAAACAAGGATTGTCCAAATTTTTTACTGCTAACTTTACCTTATTAAAAACTACAAATATAACTTCCCGTAGATGAAAGTGCATGGGAGACATAGTCTCAAAGAGTCGATCGAGAACCAAGTCCACTTCTCGTTTTACCTGGTGACCATCAGGCAGCATCCAGATAAGTTTTTCCACAACCTGTTTGAGAAAAAAGTGACAAATAGCAAGCATTTTATATGAGGTTGAATGCCATTATTATCTAGCTATACAACTAAGGAGGCATGAGCCCAACTTAGAAGAGTTTTAACTTGAGCTAAATTGTGTTTGCTGACCATCATAAGGTAGCACAAATACATTCTCCCAGATTTCCCCATTTTCCTTATATTTTCAGAAGAGATTGGACCAAAGCACTTCAAATTGATGTGGTCTTAATTGTAATATAAAGAAAATAAAAGTTAAAACATGTCTGTAATTCTTTCAATATTTATATCACAGTAGTTTGTTTGGATTCTTTGATTTTAGCTTACTTACTAAATATTCTCCTTTGGTGTATCTGGCGTTAGGGCAACTAACTCTCTCTTGCTCATCAGGATTAGCACCATAAGGAAAACCCTAAACAGATTGGAATGTAATAAACATATAGACTTCACAATGTTTGAATGTAAAAAAAAATAATTATATATACTATTTTATTGTCCAATCTTGGTGATACACAAAAACACACATATCTAAAAATAATTAAAATATGTTTTCTTTAATTATAAATAATCTCAGAATCAATTCTTCAATTGGTTTTGATCCAAAGAGGGTGAAGAGATTTGAATAAAACAAGAAAATAAACCTTAAATACTATTGAACCTTTGTTAGATGAATATTAGAATATGTGTCCTATGTTTAAAACCCCTCAACTCAAAAAAAAAAAAACATAAAGAAATTAGAGCAGATAGAAAATAGAGCCATGAGAATATTCACATTAAACTTAAGTTATACAATTAGTAAAGTCGATAAACTTAGAGACACTTCTGGAAAAAAGACTGCAAATTTAAGCAATAATACATAAACCACAGAACCATAACTTATAAATAAGGAGACATACTCTAATAAATTTGATAGAAACAAAAGGAAAAATGGATTTCTTATTCAACATGTTAGGGCAAAATTCATTCAAATGTTCTTTCTTCCCTAGTCATGTTAGTAGGCCTACCATTAGAGCATGAAATTGGTTGCTTGAATCAGAAAGGAAAAAAAATGACAGCAGAGTTTAGGTTTCTAATTAACAAGCACTACAAGATTAACATGAATATACATAGGACATAATTATCTCCATTTTTTGAATTAATGTTTGTAGTATATATGAGGATTATCAAGTTTCTAGGAAAGAAAAGTGATTCAACTATCAGTATTATGAAACAAGCAGGGAGTACCAAAACTCCTAGAGTACTAAAACTCCTATAGTACTAAAACTCCATGACTACTAAAACTCCCAGAAAACTAAAACTCCTTGATTACTTAAACTCCTAGAGTACTAAAACTCCTTGAATACTAACCTCCTTAAGTACTTAAACTCCTAGAGTACTAGACTTCTTAAGTACTTAAACTCCTAGAGTACTTAAACTCCTAGAGTACTTAAAATCCTAGAGTACTTAAACTCCTAGAGTACTTAAACTCCTGAGTAGTAAAATTCTCTGAAATTATCTTGAGAAATAAAAGAAGTTGAAACTGTACTAGTGAGTGTCAAATTTTAAAGTCTGCATGGGAACGTCATTAATAAGTATAATTCTTTTAGATGCCATTTCTTAATCGATTAATTATTAATTATATTTGTATTTTCTTACTGTCATGTGATAAAACAAAAGTCCTGCAACTGCCATGGTTAATGAAGTTCTTGACTTGCCAGTTCTGCAGTGAAAAACAAATGCATGAGAGTTGTCTACCCATGATCCAGATTCTTTCATAAAGCTCAATATTAAGTCCTGGATTTCATCAAATTCCTGAAATATTTCATTAAGGTTACAAAAATGTTAAACAACTACATTCTCATTCTTTTAATTAAAAACATTCACATTCTTTATAGAAATGTTATTTTTTATCCTGGCTTTTATAAACATCCTGCAAAATTTTTTATTTTGTTAATAATGTGCATAAAATTTAAGAATCTATGGTAAAAACTCTCTCTTTCTCTCTCTCTCTCTCTTTCTAGCTCACTGATTCACTGAAAAATTTACATTTTTTATCCTGGCTTTTAAAAACATCCTTCAAAAGTTTTTATTTTGTTAATAATGTGCATAAAATTTAAGAATCTATGTTAAAAACTCTCTCTCTCTCTCTCTCTCTTTCTAGCTCACTGATTCACTGAAAAATTTACATTATTCTCCCACTTGGAGGTTAATTTGCTACAAAATTTGAAATTCTATCTTGTTTTACTTACAACATGGGCCTGTACTAAAATTACCATACAAATATATTAAGTTCTTCTTTCACACCTCGCAATGGCAGATAATGTAAATGTCATCTGTTTCTATGGTAAATGGTTAACAAGGGTATCATGTAGCCACCACAATGACTAACCACCTTTACTTTTGTACTAGTGTAAAGTACTTATCAGAGTTGGGTAGACTCAGAAGCATTCATTAAAAATCCCAACATTCAAAATCCCAGTCAACACCAAGATTCAGGCCCCTCATTTTTGTAGCCAAGCGCTTTACCTCTCAAGCACCATGCCTCTATAATACTTTACTAAATCAATGTTTAAAGAGGTAGATCTATATATAGATATAATACTAAGAAACCAAACCTTACTCCATGTGTGTATTTATTACTATATTTTAAAAAGAGGGAGGGATCATAAAAGAATTCACAGAAAAAATGGTGGGAGAGCCTGGTAATGTGAATTTAAAGAACCATGAGTGTCAGCTAGTCTATTACTTGGCCTTAATAATGTTTAACCACATGATAAATGCATCAAGGTAAAAAGTCAATAATGTTGAGAATATGTGTCCATGTTATGTGTCCATGCTATGTGTCCATGTTATGTGTCCATGCTATGTGTCCATGTTATGTGTCCATGTCATGTGTCCATGTTATGTGTCCATGTCATGTGTCCATGTTATGTGTCCATGTCATGTGTCCATGTGTGCGAAAATCGGTTTTAACAAAAAGGGGCCACAATTAGAAAATAGATTAAAAGATACTGTGGTGTAAAGCAAATATTTAAAATAGCAAAATATAAAGCTTTGTGCGCACCAATAATTTAAATTTATCCCTGGAGGACATCTACTGTGGAGGACATCTACTGTGGAGGACATGATTGGACATGTGGGAGATTTGGAGTAAAAAGTAGATTATCTTCAACTCTAAAGAAACATCCGAAACATGTAAAACATTTTACAAACATTTTACAATGAAGGCCAATATGTTGACTAACCATTTAGCCTGCAACCCAAATGGGATCTTAATGTGCATCTTTAATTAATATCCATCTTGGAGAAATCTTTTTTTTATACATTGTAATATAATATAATTTATATATTTAGGGATGAAATACTGAGGGACACCTGGCAGGATTACAACTTACCTGTTCATTTAAACAATGGTCATACTGTAGAGGGAGTCTTCTATAGTGCATATCAAGAGTGGACAGTCTCTGCTGCTCGTAGAGCTCCTCTGGTGTGAACACACTAGTCACTTCAATGTCCACTGCAGGTGAAGTGATCTCTTTGTAAGCCTTGCATTTCAGAAAAA
>JADKLZ010003886.1:5050644-5066230 GCA_021533235.1 Biomphalaria straminea | reverse complement strand
ACCAAGTTAAGATAAGTCAGATACGTAAACAAAACATGGGTTATGATATATTAGACTTTTTCGTTTTGGTTAGCATGTCTATAACTTTTTTTTTCGGGGGGGGGGGGGTGTTACAGTCCTATTCGTGTATCTCATATTAAAAAAATGTTTATCTGGTGCTAAACTCTTTAAACCCCGCACACACCTTCTCTCTCTTCCTCTTTCTTCCTCATTCTCTGTCTCTCTCTCTCTCTCTCTCTCTCTCTGTCCATCTCTCCTTCCTCCTTCTCTCTCTCTACCTCTTCATCTCGATCCATCCATCCATCCACACATACCTCATCAATTCCCTCTCTCACTCTTCATGTTTGAAACCCCCTTCCTCCACTTCCTCTTAAGATTTATCTATCCCAGCATGCTTTACGTTACCGTTCTGGTCAGGCTTTCTATTGATTTCCGGGAGTGGCCCAATCGCCAAACAAGCTCTGCTTAATTTGTTTTCCCTTTTTTCTTTTTCTTTTCTTCATTCCCATTTGGCCGTTATTCGTTGATGTATTCCCCCCTCGGAGCCACTCTGCTGGGCCACTCTGCTGGGCCACTCTGCTGGGCCACTTAAAATGTCCAATTTTCGTACACCCAGACCTATGTGTAAACTTCAACAACAGCAACAACAAGGGTGGATTTATCTGATTCGCTACGTCTGCTAAACATATAGTTGAATACGTTATGACGTCATCTCAACGACGCAGAGATATTCCCTAAGAAAATCTACTTTTAAATGTAAATGATGTGCTATACTAGATTAGTGAATTGTACTGTAGTAATGTTCAAAACATTTGTAGTTAATCGTATAAGTTAGATAAATTAGTGCAATGAAAAAAATACATCACAGTTATTTACCTTTATTGGTTGCGTTCGGTTTGTAGTGAAACGGTATTTTAAAAAAAAGTGTCAAAATACAGAAAGGATATATACAAAACAATAGTGGTATGTGATACTTTTTTGTTCTATAAATAGATCTATAAAGCTTTTTTTTGGGTTTCTGAAGCAGTAAATAATAAGATAAGATAAATTTAAAACTGTCATGAAATCCACATATTGATAAAACTATCAAAAAATCAAACAAAGCATTAGTGTTTATTGGAAGAAATTTCTATACATCAAATAAGAATATAAAACTAAAATGTTATTTAACCTTGGTTAGGCCAATGATAGAATTTGCATCTTCTGTTTGGGGACCCCTCAACTCAATAAAACATTTTTAAAAAATGGAACAGACACAAAATAGAGCATAACAAACGATATATTCACATTTGACTAGAGTTAAACATTTAGTAAAATTACAAAATTTAGAAAGTCTTTAAAATAGAAGACTCAAAAGTAAAGTAGCAATCATAGATAAAACACTGAACCATAATCTTCAAATACAAAATTTAATAAAATACTCAGAAAGACACAAAGATAAAGGCACATTCCTCGTTCCATATGCTAGGACAAATTTGTACAAATGCTCCTTCTTCCGTGACAGGCAGAATTTAAGTCATTGGTTAATATGCATGACTAAATGTATGACGCGTAGGACGTAATCATCTTCAGTTTTTTGAAGTAACGTCTGTATTGTATAAGATACGAAGATAAGACAGCAAATTATAAGATAAAAATGTAGCCATTTGACAACGTGTATTCGTTACAAACTAGCATCCAATACCGGTACAAACATTATTTATGAAGAAATTTGAAAGAAAAATTATATTTTAATAACTGGAAATTTAACGATAAGGTGCTTGGCTTCCACTCCAAGAGGTATCGGGTTCGAATCTCGGTATAGATTAGTGCTCAACCGAGATCAATCGATAATAGTTAATAGTTAAACGTCGCAACCGTCAGTTGCAAAGTCAATCCCCAACAGAAACATTATTTTCGTACGCTAGTCGGTAAAGATCGGAGGCTTGCTACGTGATAAACGAAATAACATTTCAAAGGCGTCACGAGGAAACTAATATTTATGATTCCGCATGACGTAATATAGTGACATTAATTTATATTAATTTAAAGTGCTTTACATATTTATACTGTAACATGATTAAAACGAAATAATCCTGATTTAGTCATCTCTGAAGAACAATGTAAAGAAATAATAATTTCAAAGACAAAAATAAATATTTTTAAATGGATCTTAGGTGAATTTTATAGTAAAAAAAAACGAAAGCTAAAAATCTATGGCCATATCACAAGATCTTCGGGGCTCGCTAAGACCTTCCTCAAGGAAACAGTATCAGGAAAAAGAAGAAGAGGCAGACAGAGAAAGCGATTGGAGGACAACAGAAATGAATGGACGTGGCATGCCATTGAATGAGGTTCTAAGGCTAAGGACAGAGAGGAATGGGGAAGGACGGTCGACGAATCTTGCGTGGTGCCCCAATGGTCTAGCAGACTAAAGGAAATGTAATGGTAAAGGTGACCCCTGACAAATTGTCAACGGGATCGCGATCCACAGTTTGAGAACCCTTGATATACAGTGTAAAAAGTCTAATATTAACTAGAATGAAAGGGGAGACAAAAATGTATTGTCTAGTTATTTCCCTTATCTAAGATTTCATTTCCTCTACTAAGAGGCAAAATGCGAAATCCAGAGTAGAATCAAACAAAAGGTGTCTCTGGTGACTATTGTCATCCTTTCATGACTTTTATAAGACAGATTTCTTTTCAATGGTCGCTTTATGCAAGAGCGCAGTTTGTCTTCTCTTCTTGTGGACTACTGGGTCCAGCTCCTAAGTATATATACAAGGCCGGACTTAACCAATGCGAGGCCCTCTACGAAACGGATTGCGTGGGGTCCTGTTTGCTTAGAGATTTGGATAATAAGTGAAAATTAAGAGCTTGTATAAGAAAAAAATCCGTCTATGAGTTGTTATCATTTTTACTACGCGGAGATTTATTTTACGAGCCTTGCGTGTAGCAAAGTCATACAGTATGTCATAAAAATTGTACTTCCTACATAGATCACCCTCAATTGCAAGAATTACCAAATGTTTCAATCTACCTACGAGAATTCTTGAACTCAAGTAATTCTTCATTAGTTTGAGGCGTGAGACGCTTCTTTAACCAGATTCGAAAATTACGGGTGTTTGGTTTAATTTAATAATGTACACCACGAATAATCGCGGGGCCTATGAAAGTGCGTGGCCCACTGCGGCCGCATTGGTTGCAGTGGCCTAAGGCCGCCCCTGTATAAACAATATCTGCATATTTACCTAGGACGGTCTCTTTGATACCTTGGTGGAGCAGGCGTCTGAGCAAAGGGGGGGGGGAATACAAATTTGAAATGTGATATATTAATCCCAACCATTGTATGGAATGAAATGACTGAAATAACCTGTAATAACTTTGTCATTTTCTCAAATTGATTAAAATCAGAAACTAAGATGAAATACTTTTATAAAAAAATTCAGTTATGAACAAATCTAATGCAAACACTTTTTATTAAATTAAATAGTTTTGAGAATTTAGTTGCTTATTGCTTATTGTTCATGTTATATCTTTACAAAAATATATAAATATATATATATCCTTTTTCACTAGCAGGCCAGAGTTGGTGCATCAAAACCTAGTTCATTTGAATTATAACAGAATCATTAAACCGCTGGAATCAGAGACACCAATGGCCATTATGGGTCAGGCTGGGGAGGGGAGATGGTAGGACTAAAAATAAAAGGAGAATGGTCTAAAGTAAAGGATATTGGTTCAATCTAAAATCGAAAGTTCTCAGACTAGACCGTAAATAAATCTATCCTAGGGGAAAGGGAGTGAACTCACTAATGACTACTAGGAGGTGAATACTTGATGACTGAAAGTTCCTTTATTTATTAATCTATTCCTGAATAGTATCTAGGGCAGGGATTCTCAGACCGAATCCTTAAGGCACATTCTAATAAAAACTGTAAGGAAAGTGTGACAGTTTTTTTTTCACTTGTCATTGTATTGCTGCTATAGTCTACATATAATATAGCCAGGTCTTTGCGAGTTGTGAGACATTAATCCAAAGAACTGTTCCTGATGCTATCTAGGTTACTTAGAAAGTATTTTTGGAATCTCTTTCATATTGATTGTTCATGACACGAAAATGACCTATTTATGTATATATCTTAAACCCTTTTACAAATAGTAGTTCATATTAATCACATAAATCGCCTGAGAAAAAAAAATCAGGGGAAATAGAAATACCCTATTTGGTTCTGCTATTGAGAAAGCATTTAATTTGTATGTGCCCAAAATTAATTATTTCCCCTTGTGCCCATCAACTGCTAATGGCACTCAGTCAAAAGCTCACATGGACTATGTATCATTTGGACTTTGAGGCCATTGACAAAAATCTCCTTCTTTTAAACACATGGACCGGACTACTGACCTTCACGTAATGTTGTCATTAGTTACAATAGCTAATTAACTATCACTTTGCAGCGAGCTTAACTCTTTCTCTCCTAACTGACGATACCAACGTTGATTCCACGGGAATGTGGTAAATAATTAAGGAGAGAAAGAGTTAATATTACAACTTCAGTTGCAAGTTATCCTTTTAGAAGCGGAGTTACACCAGTGCCCTCCCTTACATATCTGTTCCCATAGTCTCCCCCTAGCAACAACAACTAACCGTTTCCTTTGTATGTACGTAAGGGGGTGAGGAGGAAGTATTGTATATAGATATCAGCAAGGTCGCCATAGCAACGTACGCGTCTAACAAACTGTTCAGATTTAAGGCAGACTATTATTTACATGTTTTATAATTTTGCTACTAGACAAGAAATGGCGGCTGGAATGTATTTTGTGTTAATTGTTTGTTATTTTTTTGTTTGTTTTGTAGCTGATGAAGGCCTCGTGGTCCAAACGTCCTTTGTTTAACATGATGCAGGGAATATATATAGAATATAGAATATATATATATATATATATTTATATATATATATATATATATATATATATATATATATATAATTTTAAACTGATCACTTTGTTAAACTTTTTAAAAAACTCTATGTTGCGTAATGGTTACACATAGACATACATATATATAGACTGGAAAATGGAAGTAACTTTATGTAACTTGAAAAAATGTATATCCATTGTATTCGGATTTCCGAAATCTGACAATTTGCACGATCTTTAGTCTTAAAGATTAAACAAAACTACACTTCCTCCTTATTTACGCAGCATGGTGTGAAAGAAAAATGGTGTATCCAAATCCGCACTATTTTCATTCAAAAAATGGCGTAGATAGCATAAATAAATATACACTGGAAAAAAAGAAGTAAAGGATTCAGTCCTTAACTTTGAATTAGTGAAATTAGGGATTGTTTCAGCAGAATGTCCAAAAAAGCTAAAATTAAAAAAAAACAGTTTCAGAACAAAAAATAAACATTATGATTAACTGACATTACAGTCACGCTAAGAGATTAAAAAAAAAACACAATAGTGAAAATATTCCAATACTTATATAGGTTATGGCTGAAATAGATATGAATACTTAACTTTTATACTGCTCATGCTGTATAGTATAGTACACTAATTTGCAAATCACAAATGTTCCCTTCATAAAAATATCTTATTGGCCAGTCTATACTTATTTGTGTCTATGGGTTACACATAGACATACATATATATAGACTGGAAAAAGGAAGTAACTTTATGTAACTTGAAAACATGTACATCTATTGTATTCGGATTTCCGAATAATGAAAAATTAAAAAATTGCATGATCTTCAGGCTTAGAGATTGAACAAAACTCATAGACATAAATAAAGTACACACAAAAGCAATTCACAAATTTTGTTTCATAAAACTCTCTTATTGGCGAGTCAATATTTATTTACGTCTATGCATAGACAAAAATAAATATAGACTGGTCGTAGGTTGTTATTTTCATTTGGGAAGAGTCAAATAAATGTTTTATGTACTACATCTATGTGAAAAAAAGATGAAAAAAAGATGGTGGCAATTGAGCTATAAATTCTAGGACGTAAATTTCAGTCTATATGTAACTATGATCTTTGGTTTTGAAAAGTACAAAACTTCATTATTCCCAATATTTTGCCTTTGTACGCATGCCCCTATGCGCACCATATCAACAATTTCATAATGAAAGACATAGGAAAATATATATAGGCTTGTGATGTGGATCTATTTATTGTTGACATGGCTTCTTTATGTATGGCGGTCGTCTTATCGATTCAAATATTTAGAATTAGTTTTTAGTCAAAAAAAGTAAAAGAATGTGTTCAATGTCTTCAGTCTAGATCTAAACGTAGAAGCTAGTTAATAGTTTGGAAGATAATCATTATGACCGCCTGACATAGATTTAGATCTAGTTGGAAAGATTACAAATATAATAATACAGAATGGGTTCTATAATTACATAGGTTATGACTAAAAAAAAACTATAAATACTTTTACTTTTATACTGCTCATAACTGCTGTATAACTTTTACAAATCTATGTTTGCCCAAATGTTTCCAATAATAATTTGTTCTTCATCGGCCAGTCTATATATATATATGTCTATGTGTCTATGTGTTTACATCATTGCATGATTTCCTTCTTATTGAAGATTTAAAACATGGCGGGAAAAAAATTATAATCGGTGTATCCGGTTTACACAATAAAGGAAGTGTTGCTAAGAGTTATCCAACAAAATAGCGAACGACAAAAAATCTGGGCACATACAAATTTCCTGATAAAATAGCGCGAAACAAAGAGGAGGGAACTCATTTTAAATATATGCATAAAGGATTTGAGCAATAGAAGGCCTTGACAGGATATTTTTGGTCAAGCACTTACCATTTTAAAATTAATATTAATAGCTCTAAAGGTATGCCCTCTAATTGTGAAGATAGAAACGCCCTGTGCATTTTTCGTTTTTCATTTTTAAATGTTTCATATTGATATTTTCTAAAATAAAGTACTTATTTTTTAAATGTGGGCAACTAGACACAATGTACATTCAGTATCGAGACAATAGTAGACAAACACTATATGAATGTATTACTTTAAAACCAATTGCCAACAAACAAGAGGTAATAGGAAGATTTGATACAAAGATCAAGTGCCAAGCCTTGAGATGATGAAATGTAAAGCTGAATTCTATTTGTATTACAAAGCTTATATCAAGTCACTCTGTCTGTCTGTCTGTCTGTCTGTTAAAATATTTGTACACGATTTTTCTCCCACACCCAATATTTGATCAAGTTGAAATTGAGCACAATTATTTCTTTTAACAGACAACACAGGAATAAAAAAAAAGTTTCTTTACTTAATTAATAATTTTGCTTGGTATCTCAAACAAGGGTAAGTAATTGTACTTTACTGAAGTGGTGGGTATAAACTGAATTTGGTTTCTTTTTATTCTTTTATAGGTCGCAGCTTCTAAGTAAGTTTGAAACAAACAATAGATAACTATACAATCTATTTTCATAAGCACTTCACCAGCAGAGTGGCTTGAGACATGAATTACAGGTCGTCGGCGTTTTTTTTTTAAATTTATTTTTGTTGTTGTTTGTTATAAATGCTTTTAAAAAGCAATCACGATAAAATTCTTACAGATAACATTTTCTTTCTCCCTCCCCCCCCCCCCTTTCCATTTCCAAACTAGTCCAGATAAAGTCTAGGATCACACTGGTCCAGATAAAGTCTAGGATCAAACTAGTCCAGATAAAGTATAGGATCAAAGCGTATTGAGAAAGCTAAAGACATGAAATAGCACTAAACAAAAACAATTGGTAAAAAAAAAAAGATTTATTACAAATGACATATCCAAGCTAATTGATACAATTACACTGCTATAAGTTTTTTCGTTTGTTGTTTTTATTTTGTTTTTCAAAATATTTGTTTTTCATGTTAAGTCAGAAACATTGAGCGATCTCTTTAATGTGTAAACCTTAGGGCCTATATAACTATTAAGATTGTTGAGATGACCGTCCAATACAACATACATTTTCTATAAGAATTACCTTCGAATCTTTATGTGTACAAGCATCAAAAATGTGAAGCCAAGTCTATCTGTTTTGCATACATATGGAAGGGATAATCTCAATCATTGGCTATTTCCCATGTCCATGTTAAGACCTAAATAGGTTTCTCAGGGAAATAAAACATGCCTTCATGTCTGTGCGGGAAGGGGGGGGGAGGTTTCTTTTAGATGTTGACATAAATGGCTTTCGTTATTGCCTGTGTTAAGTATTCCATGCCTATGCTTCTTGTCAGCAATCAATACAAATAGCCGTGAGACGTGTTTTTGTTTGACGACTTTCCACATCGTAATGTATGCAATCTGATAACCAGAATGCGACAATGTCTTGAAACATTGAGACAACTTAGTAACATGTTGTGGATGATTGTTGTGATGAACATAAAACCGTTTGCGGACAAAGCATAAAGGTGTTGGAAAACAGTAAGACATTATAAAACTGTCTAATTCCAAAGCTTAGATCTACGCACTCTGTCTGTCTGTATGGTAAAATGTAATTTGTAAACGTTATTTCTCCCACACCCTAGTTACATAATTACAATAACAATAAATATCTGTGGCATTTTACGTCTCGAAAGACGATCTTTTCCCCTTGCAAGCTCTTGTGTGACTAAAGAGGCCGATCCTTGAAACACAGCTGCGATCGCAGGTTGGCATATGTAGTCACCAGGCGCCGTTGCACTTTCACCCTTCTTTCTGCTTCTGTTGTGTATGGCATCTGCAATCAAAGACCCCTTCTTTATGCTCTCTCTCCAAGTGGATCTATCCAGTGCCACCTCTTCCCAGTTGCTGGTGTCGATCTTAAAGAGCTTCATGTCCCGTTTGCATACATCTGTATAACGTAAGAGTGGGCGACCAGCGGCTCTTCTGCCTTCTATTAGATCGCCATACAGAATATCATAAGCAACATAAACGTATTGTATTCGATAAAATTATATGTTTTTATTTAATATTTAATTCTTTTTTCTTTAATATTACAAAACATATTCACTTGTTAGGATACATGAATTAATTGTACGAATCCACTGTAACATAAATCATTTCTTTATCCACTACTATCCGTAGATTGTTCTTGAATTATTTATATATATATATATTGTGAAGAAACAAGATTATTTGATTTATATTACATTTGATTTAATAGATCATATGTACAGTTAACATTACACACAGCCACTCTACTAGATCGTTTCCTTCTGTTCCAAAACACCCACGTCACTTCCGCAAGTCCCCTAACTCGCAAGTCTCCAACACTTGAACGTGTGTCACGGTTGACCACACATAGTAACCGTGTCACAACATATAGAATAGACCAGGCATGTCAAACTGGGCGTTCGGGGGCCGCATGCGGCCCGCAACCACCTTGCATGCGGCCCGCTTGGCCACCTAAAAAAATTATAAAAATAATGTTAAACTATTACGCTGGAAAACAAGAGATGACAAGCTAGTATTTGTTTAACTGAACAACGAGGGTGAGTCTGCAGTGAAAGCAAGCTAAATTTTGTCAAACTTCATTGCAAGCCATTGCAAATCATTTAATAAATGTGATTTTATGAAGGAATGTGTTGTTAAAGCCGAAGTACTTTGTCCAGAAAAGGTGAAAGCATTCAAAGAAATAGCGTTAACTAGTGACACTGTGGTTGATAGATAGAATAAATGACATGTCAGTCAGGTTGCGTGAACAATTAAAGAACGAAAGAGCTGATTTTGAATTATTTTGGAGTCAACTGATGTAACGGGTGTAGCACAGTTGGATATATTCATAAAAGCCTCTGACAGGAATTTTGACATACACGAGGAACTACTTGAGTTCTGTTCTATGCTTAACACCACAACAAGCGAGGACGTTTTTTTTTTAGAAATAACAAACAGGAGGTGATAATGCAGTACAATTTATCTTTGGTAAAGCTAGCTAGTCTAATAAGGTATGGTGCACCAACCATGAAATGAAAAAGTTCTGATGCAAAGTTACTTGCAAAAATAAGAGAGACTGATTTTCAGTGCATCATTCACAAAGAAACATTCTGGGCACAGCAATTACAGTTTCAACATGTGATAAGACCGGTTTCAGTCATTCTTAATTTTATTCGTGCCCGTGGTTTTAATGCTCGTCAATTTTCAATGTTTCTGGATGACATTGGACATGAATTTGATTGTTCCCTACTACACAGAAGTCCGCTGGCTCTCACGTCATTACGTATTGAAGAGTTTTTTAAACTGCGTGAGGAAATTGTATTGTGATATTAATTAAAGTACTATATTTTTGTCCGGAAGTAGTATTCCGGTTTTAAAAAAAAAAAATGAAAGGTGAATCTGTTGAACATTTCCAAACTGACGAATGGGTTCGGGATTTGGCATTTGCAGTTGATCTCACTGGTCAACTGTAAGACTTGAATTAGAAACTTCAAAGTAAAGACAAAATTGTCGCAACTGCGTGTGATCATGTGAAATACTTTCAAGCAAAATAACGACTGTGGATAAACCAAATATGATGACAAAATCTTGTTCATTTCTCAACGTGTCAGGAACTAAAAAGATTAAATACGGTTGCGACATTTGGTGAATGTCTTACACATAGAATCTTAGTAGATGCTTTTAATGGCAGTTTTCGTGACTTCGTTTTACAAGAGCAAGAATTTTCGTGGTTTGTATCTCCATTCTCATCTGATTCTGAAAATGCTGCTGGAAATGTGCAACTAGAGCTGATAGAATAGCAGTCAGATTCTTAGTTGAAATCGAAGTATATTGAATTGGCTATGCCGGAATTGTACAGTTATTTATCCTGAACGGAAATCTGCAGCCAGAATATTCTAGCTATGTTTGCGTGCACTGGTCTCTGTGAGCAGTTCTTTCCCATAAAAGCTATAAAAAGCACCTCACTTTCGAGATAATCTGATCAAAATTTGTCATCTGTGATGAAAGCGTCAGTGGCAAACAAGCTTCAACTTGACATTAATAAAATAGTATCCCAGAAAAGATGTCAAGCATCAGGACAGAGAAAATAATGTGTAATCATTGTAATGTTTAATTAGCCAATAGTACTACAAATTTAGCTATTTAAGGGACAGGTATGCCATTAATTAATGTATTCTATTGTATTATTTCTAATTTACATAAAACTAGTAGGCTCTTTTGCAACTGCTTTTTTTGCTGCGGCCCCTCAGGTCATAGTAAGTTTTCAATGCGGCCCATACACCTCAATGAGTTTGACATGCCTGGAATAGACTAAAGTAGTAAATTGTACAATTAATATTAAATACTTCTCAACGTAACTCTGATTGGATGACCCCTAAAGTGGTTTGAACATTGAATGACAATCAAGCTTCAATCACGCAGCTAGACCAGGGGTCGGCAACCCGCGGCTCGCGAGCCGCATGCGGCTCTTTGGGTGTGAAGCTGCGGCTCTTTAGTTCTACACGCAATTATTATTAATTTTATCGAAATATATTTTAAAGTAGTTCTGAATAGCTTAATGAAGGTTAGGCACAGATTCTTTCTCTCAGCTACTTGTAGTCGCTTTTTACCACACCCCTCCCCAATACACGCGTCGTCTATGTTGTCAGTCCGTCAGAAGCTCTCAAATGGACGCCATCGTCGAATGTTTCTATGTAGGTTTCAATTCGCCTGCTTTGGCTGTGACGTAAATTTTGTTGTTTAAAGTAAATGAGTTAGAATCGATTATCTTCTCAATCTTATATGCAATCTACAAGTAATGCTAATCGAGTAAGCTTTGAGGTACCACTAGAAATTGCACAAAAAGGCAAACCATTTATATATGGTGAGTATGCCAAAGACTGCTTCCTACGTGCATCTGAAGAACTGTTTCGCAATTTCAAAAACAAACCGAAAAATCTTGAAAACAAATCAAAGACACGGCACAAGTTGCTCATTTAGTCAGTTATATGTCTTCTTACTTAAAGGATTGCTACCTCGGGACAAACTGAAGGGAATGATATAGTTTATCGTACAATAATACATTGAAAACAATAAGATCAATTTAAATAAAAGCATTTCAATAGCAACTGATGGAGCCAGAAATATGACTGAAAAAAAAAAGGGTAGCAACAATTCTTCAGAGCAAAATAAACCATGAAATTCTTACGTTTCACTTAATAATAAAAACAAAAAGCACTATGTACCAAAAACGATTCGAACCAAAAATAGTTGAGGTAATGAATTCGGCAATCAAGATTGTTAACAGAATCTTGTCCAAAGCAATCTACCATCGTCAAATTAAAGAATTCTTAAACAAAATGGAGACTCAGTATTCTGAGCTCCTTCTTCCTAATAAAGTGCGATAGCTTGCCAAAGGTAAGGTGTTGAGACGTTTTGCTTTGTGCTTGAATGAAATAAATACATTCCTAAATGATATCTAAGGGTCTGACAAGGCGTGGTAGCACGACCATGTCTAGACTTAGGATTGGTCACACCTACATCACACACTCTTTCGTGCTGAAGAGAGAGGAGCCCCCACTTTGTGAGTATTGTGATTCTCGCCTCTCAGTGGAACATATCCTCATTAACTGCCCCAGATACCAGGATGTCAGGGATAAGTTTTTTATAGTCACTGACTTACAAATACTGTTCAATACTGTCGACCCTGGGAAGATACTGGGCTTTATCCGGGAGGTGGGGTTGTCTGCGAGGATCTGATTTGTGAGTCTGTAGACACATACTATTTACACTAGATTTTTATCAAATATTTTAATTTTTACCTGTACTATTTTAACTGTAAATAGACCCTGATTTTAATGAGTTAATTGTATGGACTTTGACCTTTTTATAGAGGGAGAGTAGTCCTTAAGGGACTGCAGGCACGACATGGCCTACACTGTGCCGATGTGCCTAAAACTAAACCTAAACTAAACTATACCTAAATGATAAAGGCATTAATTTCCCTGTATTAGAAAACTACAACTATTTGCAAACATTTTATTTTATGATTGATATAACAGAGAAATTAAATGAGCTGAAACTAAAAATGAAAGAAAAGGAAAACCCATCCTATATTTTGGAAGAAGAAATGGTTTGTTTTGAAGAAAAATTATTTTTTTTAGCGGAAGATATTGAGAGTTAAGTCACTTCGTTTTCAATGTCTAAAACAGTATCGCAATAAAATCAGAGCTACTGTTGACACGAATTACTCATATATATTATTTAATTTATTGTGACAAACAATACTTATATTTCAATAAACTTATTTTTTTAGTAAAAAAATTTTACAAGTACTATTTATTGTTGCAAGAAAAAAGTGCGGCTCTTTAAAACTTTAAATTTGTGTAAAATTGTAATTTTTGGCTCTTTCGACTCAAAAGGTTGCCGACCCCTGAGCTAGACAACAGCCATGCCATGATGGCATTGCAAGAAACAATTTCAGGCCAATACTTGGGATTGACTTGGTGGAAATTACAACTTGCATGCATTTCAATGCATGAACTTTAAAACGTTTACATGTTGTACCCAAAAAGTTCAATTGTGAACCATGTACTATGGAATAAACATTAATAACTGACCTCGTTCTGACAACTCTATTATCTTCTATATTAGCGACGATGAATTTATAATTCATGAACTGCGGCTGGTATATTACAATAATTGTACAGCCTGACTGCTCGACAGTGTTTTATTAGTCTGGATATTGTGTTATTGTAAGTAAAATTATAAGCTGGATAAACTATTAAAAAATGTTGCAGTTACATCATCATTCTTTTAATATCTGAAATCATAATGAAACACCGCTCAATCCAAATATTTAAAGTACTTTTCAATAGTCACGATCTCAGTTGAGTGTCTAGTGAGTTGGGTAAACAATGATCTAAACTCTAAACTTTAGTGCTGCAAAAACTTTCATCTCCAATGAAGTTGTGAAACATTCATTCGAGACATTTACTCCGTGGGAAGTCCTGAGGACTTTATTTTTCTTATCCTGATCCCCTAAGGACGGCTTAGGACAATGTCTACAGTTTCCTAAACTTGTGAGCAACAATAAACATTCGGAATACCGGAATTCTCAGTGTGTGACTCGGAATCCTAGCAAGTTACATGGCGGAACAATGACATTGACTTTTCAAATGACCCAAAGTCTGAGGACCTCGTTCTCGTTTAACCAATGAGGAAGTTTCTTGTCGTGTCTGTTGATGTATTCGAAATGTAGATACAGTTGAAATGTAGATACAGTTGATATGTAGATACAGTTGAAATGTAGATTCATTTGAAATGTAGATACAGTTGAAATTTAGATACAGTTGAAATGTGGATACAGTTGAAATGTAGATACACTTGAAATGTAGATACAGATGAAATGTAGATACAGTTGGCTCAGTTTGAGTTCAACCTTACTCAACACTGTATGGGGCCCAGCGTGTGATTCTGAAGCTGAGCCGACGAGTACATTGCTACATCACTATTTAGATCGCAATGAATGAAAGAAAGTGTTTGCTGTAACACGTCGACGTCAGTTTCAAGCTAATTTACAATAACCAGCAAACATCCGTATAACGCTACTGACAGGAAGAATACTAAAGATAAAAATTCTCTTGGTCTGTTCACAAAGACTCTAAAATAAAACGGACTTAGCACAAGAAAGAAAAAGAGGTGCAACAGAAAATATAAAACTTCAGCACTAAGATCTGCTTTCATAGACTTTTGACCACTACAGTTTGCCTATTCCATTTTACCTACTGCAATTTGACCACTTCAGGTTTCCCACTTCAAGTTGGTCAATATATATACAAGATCCTCACTTCTGGTAGATCACTACATATTTTCCACTATAGATAACTTACTACAGGCTGCGCGATACGGCTTGCCCGTTAGAAGTTTATAACTAAAGGTTGCCTACTTTAGAATGACCTCTACAAGTTGCCCACTACATTCTGTCCACTAATGTCTGGTCGAAACTTCTGTATTTGACCCAGAGTTTCAGGACGATCTTATTGGTTTTCTCCGAAGTGATGGTCATATATTATATTGACCATGTATTGATCTAAGACTAAGGATGAACCACGCATTTATGTAAGTAATCATTTGTCTGTTTAGAGAGAACACTCTTAACTATGTTCCACATAAATGCAATATCCGCTTATTGGAATAATATTTAAAAAAAAACATTATCAAAACAAAAGCTCCTATTAGTCACATTACCGGTATGAATAGGTTGCACTAAAGTCTATTATTATGATTGCATTCCCATTTAATCTACGATATACTCTGTAGTGCGTCTTTGCGAAACACATATGTCACTATTTTGTTGTATGTGTGTTATTGAGTTAAAAGGAACATGTGTCATGGTTCTAGAGTAGGAAGTTTTATTCAAAGAACCAAAAAGTTGTGGACACAAACTGATGACGCAATAAATTAAGGAAGTGACGTGACAGTCAGTATGCAAATAACTTGATTGAATTTAATTTAGCGGTAAACGAAAACAAAAAAAGGCATTTGCTCTTTTAGTCATCAAACCTAAGACATTAAACCTAAAACATCAAACCTAAAACATTAAACCTAAAACATCAAACCTAAAACATTAAACCTAAGACATCAAACCTAAGACATTAAACCCAAGACATTAAACCTAAGACATTAAACCTAAGACAT
>JADKLZ010003886.1:5033037-5050634 GCA_021533235.1 Biomphalaria straminea | reverse complement strand
GACATTAAACCCAAGACATTAAACCTAAGACATTAAACCTAAGACATCAAACCTAAGACATCAAACCTTAAAAATTAAACCTTAATTTCTAAAAGCAGAAGTCAGGCGCATTCTATAGGAGTTTTTCAAGATAAACTAACAAATGTCAAGGACGTAAAAGAAGAACTCACTGTTGCCACCTTTTACAAAGTGTGCTACAAACGACAGAGCCATACATATAAATAAATATAGACTGGCCGATAAAAGAGTTTTATGAAATGAAACTTTGTGAACAGCAATTTTGTGTACTTTATTTATGTCTATAAGTTTTGTTTAATCTCTAAGACTGAAGATCATGCAATTTTTAACAGAGCTAAATAACTGTGATTCTACAGTGCTAACAATTACTCACTAATTATCGTTTGCCTTTTGGATTGCATAATATATATCAGCAATATATATTCAGCTACAATAGACCCTGGATGACCAATTTAATAATTAACATTTTGCTATCATCAAGATGTACATAGATGTCTATTTCTAAGCGCTGGTTATGAGTGTGTTGTATGTCTTCTTTTCGTGTGTGGATGTTGTTTGTATGTGCATCTATATCGTAAATATATGTTGTTGTTGTACATTATTTACGCTGATGTTGTCAATTGTAGTCAAAACAAATTTCCATTTGTTTGGATCAATAAAGTTATCTTATCTTATCTTATCTTATATTTACATCTTCTTATTTACAGCGGTTACACAAAAAGCAAGCTATTCAAAGACGTATTGGATAGATGAAAAATCGGTAATAAAAGTTAAGAATCAAATAGTTGTTACTAAGCTCGATGATAATGCACATCAACAACCTGAGACCATGAGGTAGTTACATTAAATTTCAATGTTCTTTTCAAATAAAATAAGAATGATAACAACAGTAAGTCAATAGTAAGACACATATACATTGCATAAAAGAAATAGATAAGAAAAAAAAAAGATAAAATAAATTGAAAAAAAAAAGAAAGAAATGAAAGTAAAAAATGTGACGGACTAAAAAAATAAAGGCGACTCAAATAGAATTAATGGGGACATAAAAAGAGAAAAAAATAGATCGATAAAAAAATAAAAATAATGAGATAGAGAAAGAGAAACTGTAGAGGAAAGAGAAAGAAAGAGATCGAGAAATAGAAAATAAATGTTGAAAGAGCGAGGAAAGGGAGAGAGTAGGTAAGAGGGAAGTGAAAGGAAGAGACTAGTTCTTATATATTCCATATTGTTATTTATTTAAGAAAAAGATAATTACTAGTTGAAAAGAAGAGTGGATCCAGTGCGGAACATAAAGCAAGTGCCTGTGTGTGTTTGCATCAGTGGGTGTGTTAAAAATCTCTTCACACGAACTTGAAAGACATAATTCCTTGCTACACTGTCACTGACATCAAATATTTATTACCTGGGACACTGGCACATGTTGATGGACGGCAAGACGGCAAAGAGAAAGTACCAGGGGACATCCATAGGTCACTCAAGTAAAGTGGACTAACTCAACGACTAACGTAACATACCACTGACCCAGTAAAGTCACAAGCAAATTTCCAATCTCAGACCATGTGGTCTACAAGGCAGATGATGTTGAGGTCATCTGTTTATTTGGCCAACGTTTAACGAGCAGGGTGTCGTGTTGCCAGCACAACAATCAACCGCCTAAACTTTCCCCAAAATAAAGTCTGGCATCCATTAGAGTTGGGTGGTCTCAGGAGCGCCCTAAGAATCCCGAAGTTCAAAATCCCAGTCTTTCTTCAACGAGGTTTCGAACCCATGACTTTAGTTTCGGCCACCGCGCCCCATTACAATTAACATACATTAAAGTAAAGTAGTTTATGAATTAGACTTCTATGTACTTCTCAATTCATAAAGTAAAGTAGCAATTATACATAAAACACTTAACCATAATCTTTAGATACAAAATCAAAATCTAATAACATACTGAGAAAGATAAAGGCATATTCCTTGTTACTTATGCTAGGACAAATTTGTACAAATGCTCCTTCGTCCCTAGTGCTATTAGAGCATGGAATGGGTTGGCAGAGTTTAAGTCATTGGTTAACATGCATGACTAGATGCATGACGCGTAGGACGTAATCATCATCTTTTTTTGAAGTAACGTCTGTATTATTTAAGATAAGATAATTACTAAAAGAAATTCTTCCTGAGAACTTGAGACAGCTTTCTCAAACTCTCAAATGATGGGCATATGTTTGAAGTCACTTTTTTTTTCTCTGCCGTCAAGCATTCGATTTAAGCTGAGGAGTAATAATCTTCTTTCGGGAACTTACACATCAATATTAGATAGCACATTTTCATATATTGGGGAAAAGCCAAACATATCAATCCTTTTTATTTCGGTGTATCTGGTGTATAGGATACGTATTGATTAGGGAAATCTTTTTTCTGTTTTGGAAAGGCATCTTTCATTAAAATGTTCACGAACTAGCTACATCTCTTGAAGAGATTTTTATGAAAGATGCCTTTCCAAAACACTCACGATTCTTAAAGACAACCTGCGACCATTAAACCACTGTGACAATATCTCAACGAAGTGGTCGTCTCCTTTCCATTAATATGAAAACAGAAAAAGTTAGACAATGTCATCTGTCGTAGATGAGAAGTACATAGAAGTCTAATTCATAACAGGATGTGAGTGTGTGTGTTGCGTGTGTGAATGTTATTTGTATTTGCATCTATATTGTTAATGTTACAGTAGTTACGCTGAGCTGGTCAATTGTATTCAGACTGACTTTTTATTTGATTGGATCAATACAAATTATCTTATCTTTAAAAAAAACCCAAGAACTGTGGAATAAACACTCTATCATCTTTCACAGCATGGATTCATTTGTATTAATTGAGTTGGCAACATTGACCTTTTGATATGGCGTCCTTGACACTACTTAAAATCTCTTAATCTTCCTGTCTTCAATTTGTTACGTTTTTTTTCTTAGGCTCCATTTCATCGTCATTATATTTCTTCATCTCACTTTCTCTTCTTTTCTTTTTTCTTTTATTATCTTTTATAATTAAAAAAAAACGTAAACGGGGTCAAATCACGTCGTAAACAAAGAACAGATTCTCTGTAATTATTTGTTTCTGTCTCTGAAGAGTGTGATGACCGGTGCAGATTTTATAAAAATAAGCCACCCAGATCTTATCCTAGGTCTTATTAAATATCACCAAATTGAAAAAAAAAACCAGGGGGACTAAACTAATGTCCGCCTCAAGTAGATCGGAATTCCAATAGCCCCTAACATTAAGCTACAACTCAGACGATGTTAACATTGCATTGAAGCCCCCAAAAAAAATCGAATCCGAGTGTTTGCTCGAAGCCCTGCAGTTTAGTTCGCCTCTGATTGATCTGATCCTGCAGGAATGTATTCAATATCTTTCGAAAACTTGACGTAACAATTTATTTTGTGTTTATTTCTTTGAGGCAGCATATCTTTGTATATTGTCAAAATATGAAAAAAATATATTCTTTTTTTTATTTCGTTTTGTCTTATTGTGTTTCTTGTTTTGGATGTTTCTTCCGAATCAAAATGTATTACGTCCTGAGCGCTAAGGCTGAAAGAAGAATTCAAGTCTTTGAGAGTAAATGTTACAGAAAAAATGCTGGGTATCACATACCAGAATAAAGAATAAGAAAAATGAGTACTTTCAAAAGTCAACACTCAGTCTTGCAAGGCGGAAACATTTAAATACCATAGAGACAAAAGCTGAGATAGTTTGGTCCTATTGTAAGACATGACTCACTATCTAAAGTCTTCCTTCAAGGTACAGTACAGGGAGCACGAAGAAATGATTGTCCGAAGAAATGCTAGATGGACAATGTAAAAGACTGGACAGGACTCTCTCTTGATATCTTACTAAGAAAAGCTGCTGACCTGGAAAGGTGCCATCCCCCGTCGTCCTGAGGGAAGTTTGGACTAGGACGTAGATCATCTTCAACTCTGAAGGAACACCCGTAACATTAAAAAAAACCATGTCTGCTTATTTAATTTTATAGGCAACTTACCAAGACATAAAAAGATTTCAAGGAGGTCTCCCTACAAGGATGTCTTACTTCAATGAAGTCATCCTACAATGAGGTCGACATTTAAACAGAACTTGTGTACAGACAAGCAGCTAGTTCGTAACAAAGATAAAAAGCCGAACATCTATAAGTGTTTTGTTAAGTGCCCAAGAAATCTGGATTAGCTGCCAACTAGCATGAGCAAAGCGAGTTAAGAGTTTCATCAACAGAGATGTTAAAAAAACAACATAACTAGCAGCAATTTCATACTTGGCTAAATGCATGAGAAAATCAAATCCTTAAAAAACAAAGTTCCTAGTAAAGAAAAAGTTCAATGTAAAATAAATAGCCTGAGGTTAGTGGATATTTGGTTCTTTCTCTTCACTTCAACCGATCAGCACGCTATCAAGGAGCCATGAAATATTTATATTCAGAGTCCAACTCAGAAGAAATGAAATTTTGTCTTTCTCCGTAATGGTTTTTTGTTTGTTCGCTGTTTGTGTTTTGTTCTTGTAATATCTTGACATTTGAAGTCCCATTAGAATCGCTCTTCAGTTTGAAATTTTAAATAAACACAATCACAATCTCATTCTGGGCATTTATATGTATTTTATGTTATATATATTATAAAATTATTAATATGTATTAGACTGTTAGCATTATTTGTATATGTATTAGAGCTTTCACATTTTTTTTGTCTATTACCATAACATATACATGTATTGGAACTTTAAGTAGTACATGGAACTATTATTAGACCCTAGACACTAGAAGTCAAAGTAAGGATTCAACTTAAAGAGAATCTGGTGTATATAATCAGAATCAGAGACAACGATTTGATGCATTAGCAATGGGCCTGGGCGGATTTCTTATTCAACCTTATAAGTCATGACATTATTATTTTATTGGCTATTTGGACATCTATAAAAGGATAAGGGCGTGGCTTGTGGTCGCATTACGTCGTCATGGTAAAGATCAACATAATTATAACGCTTTTAATATAATTATTTAAAGTACCGCCCTTTCATGTTTTGTAGCTTTGGGCGGGCCGTCGCATTTCCCTCCCGGATGCGCCAGTTGAGACTTTGTTAGGTGACGACCAATGTATTCTGAAATGTCCTGTTGAATCATTAACAGCGCATAGATGCCAGTTTGAATGTTGCTTTCATCTTCACTATTGGAGATTTCCCCGAGAAACTAAACATAGTCAAGGGCGCTAAACTTCACTATTACCAACATTATTTTTTTTTTTTAATTTGAGAATAATTTTACCTCAATGCGTAGCAGTAGATGATTGTATCACATCCACTTTATTACGGTTAGCTAGCTGCCCTTTTGTTTTAAATCTAAATAATTTTTAATTAAGTCGTAGGTTGAATGTCAAATAGTTCATTCGTATTGATGTTTCTTTTTTTGTATTTGATATGTATATGTTACATCAAGTTCATAGTATTTTTAATTATACATTTTTTGTTTGTTCTAAAAATGGTCGGATGTTCCTTAAGATACAATTATCTAGCAAGTCCTAGATCAGACCTCTTGCAATGCGGGAGAGGATTCCAGCGGGCTTGGTTCGCACTTAGAACTGTCTGGGCGACATTTCGATGCACTATCACACGAATGAACAGTAAAGTGTCTCCCGATTCTTATCTAGTGGCTCTTTGTGTGGCCAGTACAACGATCAACTGCCTTTACTTTCCACAGCGAAGATTGGAGTCCCATTGCAAGGGTTTATACTTTTACACAAATCTGATCGTCTCATTCAGGATTGGAGCCTTAGACCTCTAGATAAGCACACAAGCACATTAGGTAATAAGCCACGTCTAACCAGCTTGTACTTCTCAGTTATTTCAACAATAAGAAGATAAAAGTTGAGCTTATCATCATTACAAAATATCAATTCGATTTCCCGAAATTAAAAATAGCAATTTCCCCATAATTTCTAGAAATAGCTAAATATCGACTTACACGAAGAGTGTCTGAATGTTTGCTTCTTTGTCTGTTTGTCTGTCTCAAGATTTTGAATATTTGATCACATTTTATTTTTTTTTAAGTTCATTAGTAGACAGAGTTTAGCGAGAGAAGAACACGGTTATAGTTTGCATTGTCTGAGTGAAACAAACGATGATCTAATATATTAACCACAGACCTTTGTTTACATGTAGATGGACAGCGCTAATTAACCAATAAAATGAATGTAGTTGTTTCTGTACAGTAGATGCTTGATGTACAAACAAGATGATGTTGTTGCTTGCATTCGAGGCAAAAATTTGCATAATATGTGCACGGCATTTCAAATTCCAAGTCTTAAGAAGTGGGAAATATGTAAATTTTAATGGAAACCCCCATTCCCCACCCCCACCCCAAGAAAAAGAGAAAGAGAGGACGACGCCGAAATTGGGTTGCAGATGCCAGGCAGATAACCAAGCCGTGGAACGGAGATCGGCCGGAACTGAGACGCCTGGAGAAAGCTGGTTGCTGGCCTATGCCCCAGACAGATCCACAGGCAGAAATGGAAAGATGATGATCTCTAGATCTGTGTCTAGATTTCTAGTTTTTCGCTTTAGATTAGTCAAGTTTTATTGAAGATTTAAATACCACTTGAAGCCAGTCCAATGTCAAAGTTAACAAGCAAAATTAAGATACAATTCTTTTTTTAAAAAAATTATATTAAGTGTATCAATTAAGTTGAATAAGTCATGGAATTAAAATTGTAATAGATCTAGACGATCTATATAGCTCCTCCTTCGTGTTCGAAGATGAGCACATTTCTCACTTCCTATGGACTCGAAGATGGCTGTGTAGTCCAATCTTCGCTTTGAAAAGCCGGCCGCAAATGTGACATGGGTGAGTTTTGTCAGTTGCAGGTGGGCCTGCTTTTTCTCTCAGCTTTCTGTTGTTTCGGCGCTCTATCGCACTGGCCACTCTACTTGCTTCAAAACTTGAGACTCCGAGACTCACAGCTTCTCGCCATGCGGAACGATCTTGAGCTAGTGCTTCCCAGCCATGAATGTCGATACCGCATTCCTTGAGAGATCTCTTAAGGGTGTCTTTGTAGCGCTTGTATTGGCCGCCTTGAGAGCGCTTTCCAGTGCATAGCTCTCCATACAGAAGTCTCTTGGGAAGGCGATTTTCTGGCATGCGGACTACATGACCCGCCCATCGTAGTTGGGACCTTTTTACTGTCGCATTGATACTGTGCATGTTGGACAGCTTTAAAATTTCTGTGTCTGGTATGTGGTCAGACCAACGCACCTTATGGATACTCCTTAGACAGCGTAGGTGGAAGGAGTTTAGCTTTTTGGTGTGGCGGGAGTACAAGGTCCATGACTCTGATGCGTATAGGAGTGACGGGAGAACTACAGCACTGTAGACTTTCAGTTTTGTGGTTAAACTGAGTCCTCTCCTTTGCCACACTTGCTCTTGAAGTCTGCCAAATGCAGCACTGGCACGAGCAATACGGAAGTCAACCTCATCATCTAGGTTGGCGCTTGCTGATATGGTGCTTCCAAGATAGACAAATTTTTTGACATTCGCTAGTTTCTGGCCAGCTATGAGAATGTTTGGTTCTGTAACAGCTTTATTTGGAGGAGGTTGATGCAGCACTTCTGTCTTTTTTACATTAATGGTGAGTCCAAAATTTGTGCAGGCATTAGCGAAGAGGGACAGGCTCTTTTGAAGGTCTTCTTCGTTTGCAGCGTTTAGGGCACAGTCATCTGCAAATAGCAGGTCTCTGATGCAGTCGAAGTTTACCTTGGTCCTTGCCTTGAGTCTCTGAGCATTAAATAAGCTTGCATCTGTGCGATACCGTATGTCAACTCCAAAGCTTTCTCTGCAAAAGGCATCTTTCAGCATGGCGGTAAACATTAAGCTGAAAAGTGTTGGAGCCAGCACACAGCCCTGCTTCACGCCATTTGAGACAGGAAAAGGCTTGGAGTAGTCTCCGTTGTCTTGAACTCTTGCCTGCATGTTATCATGGAATTGACGCACCATTGTTATAAATTGGTCAGGGCAGCCGAATTTGGACATGATTTGCCAAAGGCCTTCACGACTGACATTGTCAAAAGCTTTAGTCAGGTCTATGAAAGCAGTATAGAGATTTGAGTTTTGTTCTCTACATTTCTCTTGGAGTTGGCGGACTGCAAAGATCATGTCAACCGTGCCTCTACCCTGTCTGAAGCCGCATTGACTTTCCGGAAGTAGGCCAGTTTCTATGTGGAGTTGTAATCTGTTTAGAAGCACCCTAGCCAGGATCTTGCCAGCAATGCATAGGAGGGATATGCCACGATGATTGTCGCATGACTGCCTATTACCCTTTCTCTTGTAGAGGTGGATGATGGAGGCGTCTTTGAACTCTTGTGGTAGAGTCTTTTGTTCCCACATTATCTGGTAGATTTCAGTTAGCTTAGCAGTAAGCTCTGAGCTGCCAAGTGAGTAAATTTCAGCAGGGATGGAGTCTGGCCCCGGTGCCTTACCCATTGAGAGATTTGATATTGCTGCCGTTACTTCGTTTAGCCGGGGAGGGTCGGCGAGTGAGTGATTTATTGGGATTTGTTCCAGGCGTGCGATTGCTTCGGCACTAATGCTTGACGGGCAGTTAAGGACTGTGCTGAAGTGTTCAGCCCAGCGAACAAGTATATCCTCCTTGTCTGTTAGGAGTTTGTTTCCATCAGCACTGAGTACGGGGGATGAGCCAGTTTGCTGAGGGCCATAAAGGGCTTTTATTGCATTGAAAAACATTTTTGCATTTTTACTGTCAGCATAGGACTCAATTTCTTCTGCTTTTTTGATATACCATGACTCCTTCATGTGTCTCAGGTTTCGCTGGACCTCTCTTTTGGCAATAGTGTAGCGTTCTTTGATTTGCGGGCAATCTGGATTACACAGAAAGGCCTTGAAGCAATGTTGCTTGTGTGTTAGCATCTGTTCGATTTGCACATTGTTTTCGTCAAACCAATCTTGGTGTTTGCGTTTTGGCTGACCGAGGGCACTGCTAGCCAGAGAGTACACTGAATCCCTTAATTTATTCCAGCTGTTTTCCACATCATTGGTCATGTGCAGGGTTTTAAACTCACTGTCTAGTTTGTTGATGAGCTCTTGTTTGATTTCTGGGTTTGTGAGCTTACCAATATCTAGGCGCTTTGCATGCTTGCATTCTTGGGGCCGCCTAGGTGGTTTTATGCATATTTTAAGCTTGGATAAGATTAAGCGATGATCGGTCCAACAATCAGCTCCGCATAATGATTTGGTGACTTTGACGTCTTGTCTATCAGACTGTCTGACAATGATGAAGTCTATTTGATGCCAATGTTTGGACCTGGGATGCGTCCATGATGTCTTTTTTCTGTGAGGTAGCTGGAAAAGCGTATTTGTTATTGTTAGCTTGTGGGCTGAGCACATTTCAAGTAGCAATGCACCATTGCTATTGCAGTGACCGATTCCGTGTCTGCCCAGAACATATCTCCAGGTTTTCCAATCAGAGCCTACTCTGGCATTGAAGTCGCCCAGTATTATGAGTTTGTCTGTTTTGGGCGTTTTGATTATTGCAGAGTTCAGATCCGAGTAGAAGTTCTCCTTAATGTTGTCCTGGTTTGACATAGTTGGGGCGTAGGCACTTATTAGAGTTGCGTATCGCCTTGAGGTCAGGGGTAGGCGTAATGTCATTAAACGGTCATTTATGCCTTTTGGTAGTCCTGCTAACTTGTTGACTAAATTAGATTTCACTGCAAAGCCAACACCAGCTTCACGTCTTTCCTCGCTGTTTTTGCCGATCCAGAAGAACGTGTAGCCTGCGCCAATTTCTGTTAACTGTCCTTCTTCAGCAAAACGCGTTTCACTCAGTGCCGCAATATCTATATTGTATCTGGCTAGTTCTCTTGCTACAAGGGCAGTACGCCGTTCAGGACGATCTGTTTCAGCACGGTCAAGAAGAGTACGGACATTCCATGCGCCGAGTGTGAGTTCATGTGTTTTGATTTGTTTTTTCTTGAGATTTGTGTTTGATTTGTTTTTCCCGCATTTGTGGGATCCCTGCCAGTCGCGGGAGACTGGCCAGGGTCATGGGGGACAGGCAATGTTTAGGGCACCTTTTCTAGCCCCTTCCTCATGCTTAGGAGGTAAGCAGTGCATTCCTAAAAAGGGCTGCTTAGACGCTCAGACGGCTGCCGAGTTCCAGTGCTGTCCCAGTCACTGTCAAGCGACCACATGGTCTGGGCCGCCTACGTGTAGGTTTGTGGCTATGGCTGCCAGTGTATCCACACCTGCCACTTCGCCACTTGCCTATCGCCGCAGGGCTTTTTGATTGATGAACATGGGAGATGAGAATGTGGCTTGCGCGATGAAAATTTATTAAAGTGAGGGAGATTTGCGCTGCATCAGCCTCACTCTCTCGCCCCTTGCCAGCTGGATCCAGTGGCAGAACAGAGTCCAGACAACTGGGGCTGGTTTGGGGTGCAGTGGATGACCAGTGTGCTCTACATGTCCCACAGTGCTCCAAAACGCTCCACAGCGTTTGCTAGGTGACGCCTGATGGCCCTGGTAGTCCAATTTTGACTTGCGCGCCATACAGCCGCAACTAGACTTTACATGCTGGCGGTGGACAGAAACCGTAATTTCGCCAGATACTAGCTCTGGCTAACCCTCACCTGGTTTTGCCCGTCAGTCGAGACGGTTTGCCGGGGTGTGGCCGTTGCCGCATGCAGACAACTGCTTGGAGCCACAGGTGAGAGCTGGGCTCTGAGTGGAGACCAAGGTCAATGAGCTGCTCAAGGAGCCCGACTGCCCAATTGACAGAGGTACTACTCCTCCTACAGAACCCCATACACCCCGATCTAGACTAACAATAAAAAATGTGTGCGATTGGAAATATTTTCCCAGGCTTCTCGAGCCAACAGGGTAACCACTCTGCTAGCGAATGCGCATGAACGTGGAAGATAGTTTAGTTATATAATGTTTCTATTTCATGTTTTTGTTCACTAAGCCTCAGATAAAGGGGACTAATTCAGCTAATACCATCACTTCAGTCAAGTACAATTTCTTTCCCTTGTTTGAGATACCAAACAAAATAATTTATTGTCAGGTAAAAAAAATTTGCAAAATTTCATCTTGAACCAAGATTGGGTGTGGAAGAAATAACGTGTACAAACTTTTACAATACAGAAAGACAGTTGATAAAGTTTTGTAAAAAGCAAGTCACTCAATTTCTTACAATCGTAAAAATTAATTTAGGCGAGTTTTTCAAAGTACTGCCTTCATTTCTCATTGTAACATTTATTCATTAACTTGGAAAGCTGAACAAAAGAATCTTCCTGCTAGCTGGCATGCAACATTACAAGACAAGCCATCATCTGGAGCTCCAAAAAAAGTTAAAGATGAGACGGCCCAGAAAGAAAAATGGCGCCGAGACTTCAAGGCGAAAAACAGGAATGGATAAAGATCGTCGACAGATCATGTTTGGAGCCCCAACGATTCAATAGGCGAAGGTATAAGGATAGTTGAAGATGAACTATGGCCTAAACATCACATTTTCAAAGTCTCAACAAACTGAGAACCTTTATTTTAAGGAATCCTTTGAGCACAGCTCTTTGTCTAACTATTCGATTTTTGCTCGAACTCTGTAATAATATTAACTGTGGCATAGCTGATTTCACTTGGCTAGTTTTTACATTGGCTGATTTCGGCTTCTTCCCTAACCCTTACCCTAACTCTCTCCTTTAAGCTCATAATGGAAGGGATTTCAAAATCCATTTAGAAGATAATTAGTTGTAAGGGGAGACAATCAGCTGTGACGACAATGTGTGAAGCAGTAATTGATAATCTCTCACAAGCCTTTTTCAAAGTCTGTTAGTGTTTTTGTGGATCTTTTTTCCCAGCGAAGTACATCATTATAGAAAGTGGAATGTAAGAGAGACGAGAGAGAATGACTTCAAGGGATGTCATGTACTTTTATCTCGATAATAAGCATATTATAGTATGTATACATATCGCTGATGGAAACGGAAACTAAAGCAAAGGTTAACGAAAATAATAATCTGGTACCAGTTACCAATATGGCTGCCTACCGTTGGGAGCCCTCAGACAGGACACGGGATGAAGAATCCCAACGTCCAGGCCTGGTTGATGGATAAAAGCCTTTCTATCGACCAATGGGCGCCTTCTTCTTCTGGACTTTATGACTGGTGCCAGTTATACGGAACCAGAGAGAGAAAGTACGTAAGCAAATGAAATTGGAATAATGAGATGACGAATGTTCATGTTTTGATGTTATGTTTGTTAAAAGCCGTCTCAGACTTCTCTGCTACTGTGAACTGCATTTAGTTTAAAGAGTGGTATTGGTCTGCGCGAGCCAATTATCACTTTAAAAATACTCTGCGCAGGCGGGAGGCAATGCAGTAATTAGATCACAAATGACTAGTCTCAAACGAGTGGATAAAAGGAAATCTATCAAAGTCGCCTGCTGGAATGTCCGCACAACTGCAGGACAGCAACAAAGGTACCAAAAGAGAATCTGCTGCCGAGGACAAACGCAGACGGCAAAAAGAAAATCTAAATCGACCAACTGCGGACAATGGTTTGGCTTGCCCTGGAAGTGGGAAAACATGTAGGTCGCAGGTGGGAAATACTGCATTCATCACTAATCTTTGGACTCGAAGACAAGCCTTATTATTATTATTATTATGATAAAAGAACGAGTATTCTTTCTCTGGCGCAGCCAGGGTCGAGTTTCGTTAAAGGGAAACAAAATTCATTGTAGTCCCTTTATCAGTTTCCACTGAGGAATTTTCTGGTGATGTGGCAGGTCTGCAGCAGTACCGCCCTCTGACAGGCAACGAGAATGTTCCTGGGAATGCCAAGGGCCTTGAAGGTATCTGTGAGGTCAGTTGTTATTATCCCCTCGGTTGATATGACAATGGGGTATATTGTTGTTTTAGAAAGCTTCCATAGACGCTTAATCTCCAAGCCTAGGTTCCCATATTTTCGTTGTTTTTCTAACTCAGTTTTTCATAAGTTGTGAGATAGTGGTACTGCAATGTCGATAATGGTAGCGACTTTTTCCTTTTTATTATTATTATTATTATTATTACTATGTTTGTTCATGTAAAGATGTTATATAGTTTCTAACTCAGTGGGATAGATTTATTAACAGGAAGCAAATAAAGGAAGGATGATGGGATTGACAGACTAATGAATGGTGGTATTAAGAAGATGAATGATGGGACTGACTGAAAAAAGAACGCTGGGCTCTGTGGAAAAGTAGTGATAAGATTGACTAGAGGAGAAATTAAGTTCTCAACAATCGAAAGGAGAAATACAATTGAGAATTAAAATGGATTTTCTAAAATTAAATGTTAAACGAAAACAGCTCAGTTTTAGATTTTTAATTTAGGTTTAATGCAACTGCTCTACTTTTTTTCATTTTGTTTTCCTTTAAATTTGCTATTTATTTTGGTTTCAAATTACATTTCTGTTTCTTTAGCGGCCAATAACATTTTCCTTACTGACAACTCTACACGTTAAATGCCTGGTCTTGTTGCAAGCGCTCCGGACAGTGGTTGTGGGTTCGAATCCTGCCGCTGTCTTCCCTTACCGTCCTGCATGATCGAGTTTTATAGCAAAGATCACCATGACAACCAATTCATCTGAAAGACTGTTTGTAAAATGTTTTGTAAAATGTTTTACATGTTTCGGAAATTCCTTCAGAGTTGAAGATAGTTATTTCCTAGTCCAAACCTCCCGCAGGACGAAGGGGGATGGGAGCGGACAGGGTTTGAACCCGGGACCATCTGTAAATCGATACGACAGTCCAGCGTGCAAACCGCTCGACCAGCCATCCTGTACATTTGTGTATCACTAAAATGAGCACCTTAACAAACGGCTCACCAAAGTTTATCGAGCAACTGTACGGATTGAGAATCTGGCTATTTTGAATTGAACCAATCGTGGTATTGGGTTTTAGTAAACGCAAAGTTTAATGTCACTCTACTTCAGTTGCTTCATCAACATCCTCTGATTATTAAGTTATTTCATAAGTAAAAAAAGATTTGAAATCAAGTTTTGAAGTAAAGATGTAAACGTTCAATGATTTTAGGACAGAAAAATTACTTTAGAAATAGCTGAGCTGAGTATCCTAGACCGCTGATGCCCAAATTTTAGTTCGCGGGCAATATCCGGTCCCTGAGCTCTCCGACCTCTCTACAGAGCAGGAAATCAAAATGCTTTTATTGAATAGGTCCGTGACACGCAAGTCGAAATTTTATACCCCCCCCCCCATCCCCACCCCGGCAGAAAAAAAGGTTGGAAATTTATTTTATGTATGATATAGCGATTCTTTTTACAATTCCTATTTCAGGTTGTCAACTTTTCATCGGGTCAAAAAAAAAACACACACACAAAACTTAAAATCAAATATTTAATCGTTGCACAAGAACCACATTTAGCATGCGGGTCATAGAATGTCAACCCTTGTTTGGAAATGTCTAGATAGATTTACGAGATTACAAACGCATTGAGTTACAAAACCTCATTATCTTTGTAGACTTCAAAAAGTGACATTTATAAATATGCTGAAGTCTGACAAATTACAAAAAGACCATAATTTAATTTTGTAGACAAAAAAAAAGCTCTCTCGGTCACACGCCACCAAAAAAAAATCATCTCCACATTTTTTCTTTTATAGGGCTAAAAACAAAAATCTAATTTGCTCATGTTGATATTAAAAATCACGTGACTGGCCAGAGTGCAGACGATCGATTACTCTCAAAATTCGGTCATAATCGAACCCTAAACCATCCCCATGGTAACGACAACAAAAAAAATCCCTCACGCTACCACAAGCCATCAGATGAAGAGATCACGCGATCACCTTAGCTACGAAAGAGGCGCCATCTTTAATTTTTTTAATCAAGGTTAAAACGAATCTTTTCCATGAGTAGCAGAAGTCAGGAGCTAAGTGTACCAATGTCTTTTACCCTCCATTTTGTATTCACAGGGTTTTCAACTATTTATAGATATTGATGATCGGAACTATTCCATCAAAGAGTCAAATGAAGCTTAATCAGTAGAATACGCTACAAGCCTACAATATAAAAGAAACATTATACTAGCTTTAGAGTCAAATTGTTTGCATGCAATATACTAACTGAGGGGTTCTTAACCTGTGGCTCGCGACATCTTGGGGGTCGATTGGCGATTTGTCAGGGGTCGCCTAAGAACATAACATCGAAAATAAGTATTGTTATTGTCTACTCTTCTATTGCTGTATCTGTAGGGGGGGGGCAGAATGGTGGATTGTAAAAAGGGGTCGCCGAGCTGAAAAGGTTGAGAACCGCTGTAGTAACTGAAATGGTCTGATTTTTTAAATAACATTACATTTACAGTACATTGATCAAATAGAAGCAAAGTAATTGCTATTTGGCCAACTTGTCAGTTATACTTGTTTGGTCTACTTTTTTTTTTTTACAAATAACTTTGAAGTTTGGACACTTTCATTTTTCATATTGTTTAGATTTATTTTGATTGTTTTAATGTGATAAAATGTTTGAATGGTTCAAAATGAATGCATGGTCGAGGGTTTAAATACGCTTGAACTTGTCTTGGCTTGGCTACCTGTGAAAGGGGGTCGAGCTTCGACACCCGACTCGGGCAGAGTTGTGTTTACTTAGCGCCTTAAAATTAAAAAAATCGAGCAAATAACTTCACATTTATATTATATTGACCAAATAACTTCACTTTTTTTTTAATCAACAACATATCTTTTACTGTGTATCGATAAAAAAAAAACTTGCAATTTTTGTTGTTTATCGATCAAATAACTTTACATTTATTGTGTATCGACCAGATGACTTCACATTTATTGTGTATCGACCAGATGACTTCACATTTATTGTGTATCGACCAGATGACTTCACATTTATTGTGTATCGACCAAATTACTTCACATTTATTGTGTAATGTACTTATCTTCAATAACTAAACAATTACTGTAAACATTACTTAGTTTTTACAAACATGTACCTCCCAACCACACAAAAAAGTGTGTGTGTGTGTGTTTTTATGGACCTACTGACCTTCTAATTAGTTTTGTTTGGTCATTGAATATCTTCTGGGTAGCGACCTGCCAGTTGACCATAAACCCACCAGAGGGCTATTTCCTGTCTTCTAATTACACGGGAACTGATAGCCTCTAACGTGAGTCATTGCTGGACGTGTGTTCGTTTAATTAGAGTCTGTTAGAACTATTTTATTAGTACCATAATAATAGACCAACATCTAGTTCTAAGTCATGCCAGTTAGATTGGTTTTATAATAGACCAACATCTAGTTCTAAGTTATGACAGTTAGATAAGATTTGTTTTATAATATTTATTCTTTTCTATCTTCAAAGTTTGATATCGTAAAAAAAAATATTGATGTCAAGCGCTAGTGAATTGTCACGACATGATAGATGTTAACCTAATGATATCAACACTCGAGCGATAGTACGGATCAAGTGTTGGAATAAAATTAATTAATTCATTTACATTTAGAGAGAGAGAGAGAGAGACAGACGGATGGATGGATGGATGGATGGACAGACGGAAGGACGGACGGACGGATGACGGACAGACAGACAGACAGATAGAAAGATAGATAGATAGATAGATAGATAGATAGATAGATAGATAGATAGATAGATAGATAGATAGATAGATAGATAGATGAGATATATATCTAAATGAAGAGGTGTGCTAAAGCAGGCCAGGGTCCTCCATGGGCTGTAGCGCTACTGGCATGGATGATGGATATCAATGTAGAAACACAATATGAATCGAATGGAATAAATGAATCTACTTCAAGTATAGATCTGAAATGTGCAACTGAATGCGTACATTACTAATTCAAACTTTCTGTTTAAATTTTAAACAAATAACGTTATGTCCATTAAAAAAAACTGTGCATTTAAAAAAAAATGTGCATTTAAAGAAACAACAACAATGTCTCCTTTATAAAAGCTGATATCTTTTTGTAAGAGCCATTACTTTGCTCTCAATAGCTAATGTATAATTCATTTAGAAAATAAAAGGAAAAAAAAAACCACGTCCCAATTCCCCACCCCCCACACCCATTACCTCCAACCGAACAAAAAAATGATGGTATCGCCCACGTATAAATCTACTCTAGTTAAGTGATAAAGATCCAGACTTAAAAAGACAATAGTCTAGATTTGATAACTGGAACTAGTTAGAGATACAGTGTGGACTATAGAAGAATCTACTTTAGTGATATGGTGCGCAGGTTGTGTATTTAAAAATTGTAGAAGTATTATGTACATAGGTGACTAGGTGTATTGTTACAAACTAACGCTAGTAGTCCAACTAATGATTTCTACATAAGACGGCGAACAAAATCTAGACCCCTATCTGTTTTCACCTTACTGAATACATGCCGTTTACTCAAGATATATAAAAAAAAATCCCTTTTAGATGATTCCTGATGCCTAAGAAAATATATAGAGTCGTTTTCGGGATCTATGGCCATTACATCCACCCAGTGTCCACCACCCATCCACCCAGTGTCCACCACCCAT
>JADKLZ010003886.1:5002002-5016192 GCA_021533235.1 Biomphalaria straminea | reverse complement strand
GAGTAAAGAGAGAATTCTGGGATTCGTCTAAGACTATTTTTATTGTTGTTTTTTTTCATTATCGATTTAGATTCTTCTATACATATTACATGAGAAAAAAAATTGTCTTGATGGCCAGTCTATATATATTCCTATGTCCTATGAGATAGTGGCGGGTGTTATTGCTCCAAGTTCCATCAACATTGGAATGAAGTCAGTACAAGCTAATAATGTTTTTGTGTACAAGATATTAATAGACATAGTTGTCTGATAGTCTGTCGTTCACCCCTCGTCATTTACACACACACGCACACACTCATTTTCGCTCCTTTCTCTTTCTCTCTCTTTCTCTCTCTCTCTCTCTCTCTCTCTCTCTCTCTCTCTCTCGATTAACCAGGGTGTCACTTGATCAGCACAACAAAAGAGAGAGAGAGAGAATAAAAACGCTATGTTGTCTATTTGTGGGACTCGTGTTCTCAGTATATAAGCTGTTAAGTAACTTTGAGACTTGAACAAATTAAAGCTCTACTCTCCTAATTGTAAGCTTCAAGTCAGAAGTTAACAACTGCGACATATCTACACACTATTACTACGCAAAAACAGTTTAGCTTGACACTAAAATTTGCTGTTTATCCTGGACATGCATATTTTGTAAACCATTTATAAATCGGAAAATCGATCGTGAGATTTATTAATATTTTACTCATCTATAGTTTAACAAATAAGAAATTTACCTGAAAGTAGCTTTACATCTGTGAAGGAATTTGTAAACACATGAAGACTTTTAAATATTGGCCTGTGTTTATGTATACTTGTATGTGGTATATGGAGTGCGTGTGAAGTCTCTATCTCTGTGTTTGTGCGTGTGAATTTAATAATGTTAAGTTTAACGAAAATCACGTTTTTTCTTTGAAGGAATGTCTTAATCCCTTTCACACACTCACACACACACACACTTGGTATGCACAAAGAGGTGGGGAGGGGGGCGGCTCAAGGACAGGACTAAAAGCTTATTTTAGCCACTTTCTCCCTCACTAACGCACAGCCTATTAGATTTCAACAGCGCGCTTATACTCTAGGGGCTTTTAACAGCAAAAGGCCTCCTTTTTTTTGTTTTGTTTTGAAAGAGGGAAATAGCATCTAATGTGGGTCCAACGGGAACTGGGAATTGAAAGGGGGGAGGCGTGAAGGATCATTACAAAGTTCTGAAAAAAAGCGAAATAAAAAAAAAAACTTTATTAAAAAAAAGTTTAAATGAGGGAATGAATCGCACATTTACAGTATCTTAATACTGTATAACTTATTTATCTTTTTCTATATCTAACAACAATTAATAATTACCACTAGCTAATAAATGTGTGAATGATTCCTGTTTTGATAGGGACAATGAATATTTGTTCTAAACCTTTCAACTTGATCCCCAAATGGGAACTATAAGAAATAACGAGTACAAAAAGTTGTACCAGACAGAAGAAGTGTAGATAGAGGTCTTGATCATGTAACTTACAAGAGTGAAGCCATTTTATATACATTAGCCAAATATAGATGCTGTTTTTCATTAATTAACACAATTATTGCATTAATATGATAATAATGATATGACTTGCTTAGTTTTATAAAGATAGGGAAATGTGTGATTATTCTTTATTATTTTTTGGTGTGTTACTGTTGCCTTAGTTTGTGTCATCTTTTTAAGCTGTTAAATGTTTATTTTTATTATCCTTATATCATGTTATTGGTTTGATTACAAAGCTTATATCGACTCATTCTGTCTGTCTCTGTCCGGAAAAAAGTTTGTACATGTTATTTTTCCCACCCCAATCTCGAATTGAGCTGAAATTTTGCATAATTATTTTTTTCAACCTGACAACACAAAAATAAAAAATAAAATAACTATTGGGTAATTAATTATTTTGTTTGGTATCTGTGGCGAGGTTTTTAATTTTATAAATGAATATGGTTCGTTTACTCTAGGGGAAGTAATTTATTGCTTTTCCCCGCTCACATAAGTAAAACTTTGAACAGGCACACTACGAGCTAACAATAAGAACAAATGAACAAATTAAATATTAATGTATAGAATATTTAATAAAACAAATAGATTAACAATGGGGTTTTAAACTAGTAATTTCATCACTGATTGCTAATTGAGGAGTGGACGAGTGTTTCTATTTTCGTTGCTTATCTTTCTTTTCTTGGTAGTTGCTTGGCCGCTGGACTTCTCTTATTGATTTAGTGAAGAACTTGAGATGATCTGTTTGTAGATCTGTATATCTGCAGCGATGGGGAAGGTGATCTCAGTACCGTGGGTAGTGGGCAGAGGATGTTGGGCAGTGAGCTGCTGGAGCCTGGGACTGGGCAGTTTGTACTGGGCAGTAGGCGCTGAACACTGGGCAAGTCTCTGGGCACTGGACCGTAGGCAATAAGTAGTGGGCACTGAGTTTTCAGTGGGCACTGTTGAGATACCTTCTCGCTGACAGAAGAAGGGGGGGGGGGGGATTCTGGCGTCGTTGGCTCAGGTTTGGTGTCTCTGCAGATTCAGTCTGGGATGATCACCAATAACAACCAGGCTGAAAGAAAAGAAGTACTTAGAAACTTCCTCATGGCAATAGGTAGGAACTCTCATATGCCATGCAATCGATCAGATTGTGCATATGATGCATAGAGCTCATTCCGTTTAATTAATTCATAACAAAATATGAAATAGGGGAAATAACTATGTTCAGAAAATGTGAGGACAATCAACTGATGTTAATATCATTGAAGTAAACCAAAGGTTTAAATTTCAAACTTCAATATTATATGAGATATAATATAAGGGAGATAACCAGTGGATCTATGACATGATATGTAAAACCATGGACAAAAATAAAGTGGCGATAAAACCAATAAAAGGAAAAGAGATGCATATATCTCTATTGGGCAATGTCAAATATGTTATTTATAATAATACTAGTAAATATGTAGATATAAAAGAGGGAGGGAATGATATGATCAGGGATCAAATCTTATTCATAACATAGCGATATTGAATATAATTGAGTGAGTATAATGACTGTACATGTCATAAAAGCGGCCTGGTATTTCACCTGCCATCACTTAAATAAACTGGCATATTATACATCAAATACATTCATGGATCTAGTAAGAGAGCATTTGATTCGGGATCGTTGTAAAAGATCCGATCGCTCCAGTTGATCTAGATTAAGTCATCTCAACACTGGGTTGAGGAAAATAATTAAATAATTAAAATAGGCGTGAACATAGCCCGTTGATAAAAATCAATATGTTGAAAATGATATAAAAGGTTACATACTTACATAGTATTTATGAATACACAAAATAAACATATATATATAACACTGAATATAAACTAGAGCAACCTACCACGGTTGTTTAACTATAGGCGGCTATGTTATTTGGAAGCTATGTTCCAGCCTTGCCTATTTAAGCACAGAGTTCTGTGGCTTGAATGTGAGCGTCTGCTTAGGTCCAAGTCCAAGTCCGCGCTTACATAGTCACGAAATTTGGGAGGTCTAAAGTTTAATTACCATTCTAATTTAAAATAACATTCCTGATCGACTCGACAAAATTAGAGCTTTCTAATTCTTAGCACGTAAGCGAAATTTACTGCTAAAGGTTTATTGCTCACTTTAATTCGCGAACAGATTAAGAGTCGATCAGGGTGGTCAATTGGAATATAACGTTTTCTCTAGTAATTATTTGGTAAGAAAGAAAATGGCACGCACTGGCAGTTCAAAATGTCTGCTGGAATTATTTTATGTGCTACAAGCGTGTCCTAAAAGAAAGAAACCATGTACCTATCAGATAACATGTCTACCTCGCGGTACCCGATTGGGGGGGGGGGGGGGAGGATGGATGAGCGTAGTATCGTACGAGGTCACTAACCCTGCTTCGTCTGCTGAGGAATGTTTAATTAAAATGCAAATTGAGGATAGGGGACTAGAAAAACATTTTAACAACAAGAGTGCAAGTGAAACTTTTATATGCAAGCGTTTTGTATCGTCACAGTATCTCGAACAAGGGAAAGAAATCGAAATTGACTGAAGTGGTGATATAAGCTGAATTAGTCCCCTTTATAGGCCGTCGTCCGAGTCTCAGTGAATACAAGATGAAAATAGGACGAGATTATAGAAGAAAAGAGAACTCTACAATCTTTCATGTTCATAGGCTCTTCACTAGCTGACTGTTTACCGTGTTGGCTTGGGAAACAAATATAATAACATGACTTATCCTAACTAATTAATTAGAGTAACACCTTTAGTAAAACCACTACATTTAAAAAGCCTTCAGGATAGAAAACTTAGACAAAATAAATTAGCAATTATACATGGAACACTGATAAGCTTCAAATACAAAAACAAAATTTAATAAAATACTCAGAAAGACACAAAGTAAAGGGCACATTCCTCGTTCCATATGCTAGGACAAAATGCTCCGTGTTACCTAGTACCATGAAAGTATAGAATGGGTTGGTTGGGCGAGACAAGAAAACCAAAGACTTGGTAGAATCAGTCATTGGTTAACATACATAACTAGATGCATGACGCTTGGAATGAAATCATCTTTTTTTTTTTTGAAGTAACGTCTGTATTTTATAAGATAAGATAAGGTTTGCTTATAATTTTTTTTTATTTTCTTTTTTTTTTATCAGATTATACAAATGTGTCTTCAATTATTTTAGCAAAAGTTGGTTACCTCCCTCGAGTTGATGTTGAAGAATGAGCGACGCACATAATACAAATGTGCATGTTTGAAATACTTATTATACATCTTCTTAGAAATAATATTTTTATGATAATATTTTTTGTGGGACAAAGTTTACAAATAAACTACGCCATTAAAATTCTGAAAAGCTATTTAGGGCGTTGATAAGAGCCATAGCCTTATACATATGTAACAGCTGGGGCCGTGTAGCCACGGGAAATATTCTCTCCTCATTAATTTTCGGACTCGAAGACAAGCCTTATTATGCGAATGATCAGAAGAATACAAGTTGTCACGGCCTGGAAAACGGACGACAGAAAGAAGTCTAACCGAATAAAGCCGTCTTTACTTCTAGTAGTATAAATATTAAACAGCATATTCGACTCTAGTTTACAATATGGTTATCAGCTTAGCGCAAGACAAAACCTAACCAGGAGAAAATATTGCATCTATATTGGGAGATTACACAAAGACTCGCCAATAGCGATAACCCCTTTATGAAAACTGTATCTAAACAAGGGAAGCCATCCAATTATTATACTTTCCCCTTACTCTTCTTTTGTGAATTGGAAGAAGAAAAAAAGAAGAGAAACAATCGTGACGTATACGGCTTTCACAATCACGACCTATAACCAGTGGAGGTAATTACATTCAAGTGTTATTTCCCCTGACTGAAGTTATTGATTTGAATTTCGATGTATTATCATATCCCATTCAGTGGCGTAGCAAGGTACCCGTGGACCCGGGTTCAATAATATACTGGTGGGCCCGCCCCCTCCCTCAATAAGACGACTGTAATGTGTGACAAACAATTGAGTAATCTAAATGTATCGGTACATTGACCAAAAGACATTCCAATGCAAAGTAGAGAAGCTTTTTAATAACCTTATTACGTTTGACATTGTTGCAACTCCAACACCAATTAAAAGTCAATGTATATATCCTACATTTTTTGAACAGAATGAAACGAGTTAACGAGGATTGTAATATATAATGAAATGTTTTTTGAGTCCAAGTTCCCATTCTACACATTGACATTCCTAAAACACTAAAGCTAGTATCTAATTCTACGTCTATTATTTAACAGTAAATAAATGGATGGAATATTTATTTATAAACATTATTCTGGTCTGTCTTCTAAGTAGCAAAGTAAGAAACCTGTGCATCTACTTCTCAATGTGCTAGCGTCTACTTTGGATGAAACAATCACCGGAGGTTATTTTAGTATCCAGTCAAATTGGTAACATCATAACTTTAGCCTCTTAGTTTATTTAAAGATAAGTGGGGATTTTTTTATTACTTGGAGCATTTGTTCGGCCAATTCTGCAGACGTCTTGTTCTCGCCAATATGAAAAACTAGTAATGACTAACTAATTGCTATCTTTGGATATTGTTCCGTCATCGGATATCAATGAACATGTATTATTAAAAAATACTAATTTGATCAACTTTTATACCTGTTGATTGCAACCACTAATGAAAGAGACAAATGGCGATGATATTTTTTTTTTTTGCCAGCATTGCAATGCGCAAACAAGTCATAATCTTGTTTTAAATCTGTGGGGCTTTGATTTTCTGTCAAATTTCAATGTTCTTAGCAATTTTCTGAGACTTTTGTGTAAATATAATGGTGTTAATTTAATAGATAGGAACCAAGATTCAAGCAAATACAATGCATTGGTAAAAGAGATGTACTTTGAGAAGGCACTGTGACTATCGGACTATCCCATGATCAGTATAGTCTTGTAATTAAACTGCTACCCAATGAAGTCTGTTGCTTCATTAATAATAGAACAACATTTTAGAATTACCAAAAAAAATTAAATTTATATAATTTAAATACAAAATAAAATTTAAAACAATTAAGCTTTGAGAAAATTAAATAATTAACAGCTGTATCGAAATAGACTATTATACGTAATTGTTGTCGTTCCCCCCCCCCTTTTGTACAACAAAATAATTTTTTCTTTATCAAAATCTCTCCATCCCCATCCCATTCCTGTAATACTATCAATGGTTTTAAAAGCATACTGGGGGGGGGGGGAAAGATATGGACGATATGGACACGATTGTCATCTTAAATTCACGCTTAGGACTAGGTTCCCGGTCATTTCATCTTTAATCATTTCCTCCCCGGTTCCATCTCCTGGTTCTCATGTGGGCCCTAACTGCTTAAGAGTCATTGAATAAGCACAATTAGCTCCTTTGCGCCATTGTTATTATGGCCACAGGCTGTGGGCCCCTAATGGTCGTGGGCCCGGGTTCATTGAACCCCTTCGCGCCATTGATGCTACGCCACTAATCCCATTATATTTCTTTCCTTTAATAATATTCCAAGAGGGATTGTTAGTTTATGACCAATGTCTGCAGAGGGTTATTTAAACAAAATTAGAACACGAATATTCATAAAAGACCAGATCTAACACACGTCCGGCAAAAGACATGCATTTTGAGGTCGTGTCTGTCCGGCAAGCCACGAGGAATACCATTAAAGTGCCCAGCTTTTCACTTTAACCGTCTTTTTTTTTCTTTCTTGTTGTAATGTTAGTTCTTGCTGTAACTGATGTATTTCTAAGTTACTTCAGGATACTAGGTGCGTGTGTTTCTTGTGAAGATGTATTTCAATTTCGCGAGTATCGTAGAGAAGACATCACATAACACGAACAAAACTCAAATGACTAAGTTGACTTCGAATGAACTTTAAATCATAACATTTATTTACAAAATGGGCCACAGTCTAGTCAGAAGATAAAATATGTCTGATCACCCCAAGAGTCTAGCAGTAACTGAAATCCTATTACGTCAATCTTAATCTCTAACCCTACAGTCTGTGACGTCATAAAATGTGCGTTCAATGTCGGACCAAAAAGTGCGCAATTCTAAAAGACTAAACTAACTATCTAAAAAGTGTGCGCAATACTAAACTAGCTATCTAACAATATATATAGTATTTCTTACTTCATATTAACCCGAAAAAAAGTCGTTCGTGCAGTACATTAGCAAGATGAATGCCCAATTGAATTATTTAACCAGTTACTGTAACATTACTTCATTGGCAGGACAGAAAGATGACATGAACTTTTAAGCAATCTCCTTTCCCAGCAGTTGTGTTCCTATCTTTGAACAAAAATGTTCAAATTAAACCTGTAGCCCAAAGCGTCTAAAGATTGGTACAATTGTTTTCCTGAAAAGAGTTTGCGCTAATCAACATGTTGTCACGCATAGATGACAAGGGAGACAAGTAGATAGTTAATTTTCTCATTCAGATACAGAGATCTCATAAAGTGGACTTACTATTTGAAGAAACGATAGCCGGAGTCTGCACAGCACAAGATCTACAGATAAGTTTAATCAACTGATCGTGTTAGACTAGTTGTTGTTTTAAAATCAATTTCTCTTGATTGTCTGTGTACATGTGTCCTCCTTTCTAATCTTTGTCAGACTATCCCGCGGGGGTCCAGGTATCAGTATCATGTATCGATCTACAATAGATAAGTTATTTTTATACCTAGCACATTTGATACATAACTAGAAACGTGTAGATCAATGATGCTCAAACTAAGTCTTGCGGACCACATCCGGCCCGCGATTAGACATTATCCGGACCCTAGAAAGTTGATTTACGAAGTCGCAGAGTTTCATCGTTCAACATGAACTCGACCTTTTGTGGTGCGTCCCGTGACATGCGTTGAAAGTGTACTTGTCCCCTAGAGTGAGAATGGCCAGGCATCACTAGTGTAGATAATTACTAGCGATACATGGGATTGTTTAAAGAAAAAAACTATATATCATAAGACTGAATGTGGAAGGCTGCCTGGTTGAGTGTTCTGCGTTCTGGACTATCACTCAATAGTCCCGGGTTTGAGCCCTGCCTACTGCCATCTTCTGCCGTCCCCAGGGAGGTCTTGGTTAGGATATGATCATCTTCAATTTTAAAAGAGCCTCGGAATTCGGAAATATCTCAAACATTAACACTAAGCACCTGCTCGATAACCGCTTTCCAAAGTAACAGATGACCTTAACATCATCTGCCCGATAAATCGCAAGATCTGAAACGGAAACTTTCTACTTAATTTTTGACAGATTTCTCAAAGTAAACAATTTCTTCCCATAAGCTCTGTTAGATAGCTAGTGGGTTGCGCACTTTATTAGACCGACAGTGAAGGTACATTTTATAGTGACGATATGGACTTTGGAGTTAAAGGCCAAGATTGACTTTTAGAAATCAGTTACTGCTAGGAGATAACATCCTTATTAGTGACAGACTAGACTGTGGCCCATTCTTCTTGTTGGTTTGTGATAACTTCCGCTAAAATTGTTTTTCCCTTTTTTTTATACTTTATCCTCTTTAAGTCAACCTATCAACAAAGTCTATCATAACTTATCATAGCTTATCATTACTTATCATAACTTATCATCAGGTTTTTTTTCCTTAGTCAGTAATGACTGAACATTTCAATAAACAAACCTTCTTCTAAGACTATTTGATCACCTTGCTGGCAACAAATCTCCGAGATGGAAATGTCCTTCCCAAACAGAGAAATCAAATCTTTTGACACTCTAGCAATGAAATTGTTCACGTTTCCCCACGTCTGATCAAATAAATCTGTCCAACAGAACGAATAGAATACTTCCAGAACTCTAAATCTGTAAAACTGAATGTATTGGCCACAAGATGGCGCTAGTCTCTCGCTTCAATGAAAGAGAAAGACAATGAATAAAATATAAAAAAAAAGGACAGAAACCAACTTTAAAAAAAGAGAGAGAGAGAAATAAGGGGAAATAACAAATTACTGACAAAATTTACTTTCGTTCGTGTCTAGACAAGAGAGCTCTTTTCTTTTTTTTCATTTATCTGTAGGGCAGTAACGAGTTTATCCTGAGAATTGGAGGAAGACTAACGTCCAAGACTAACGTCCAAGACTAACGTCCAAAACTAACGTCCAAGACTAACGCCCAAAACTAACGTCCAAGACTAACGCCCAAAGCTAACGTCCAAGTCTAATGTCCAAGACTAACGTCCAAGACTAACGTCCAAGACTAACGTCCAAGACCAACGTCCAAGACTTACGTCTAATACTTTATTTAGAATATCTTCAATTACAAAAAAAATGGTTGAAAATACATTGACTATACAATATTGCAAATCAGAGCTTTAAAATAAAATGGTCTCATAGAAGGCGCCCACAGATCCCTAAATTAAAAATCCTAGTCTTTACTAGGATTCGAACCTAGAGCCCTGTTTCAGAAGCTAAGTGTTTTACCACTCAACCACCTAGCTCCCAAAAGACAATGCTACTCGACACAAAATTAAAAGGTTGCGCTTTCTTGTATGCTTGCAAATGGTGAGCTCTAACTGATTTAGAGAATAGGATCCTATTCATGGAATCAAGATGCCACAGAGGGATTCTAGGTGTCCCCTACAAAGACACCTTAACAAATGAGGAAATCCAAAATAGGGTCACAATGGCGATCGGGTCCCGTGACCGTAAGACTATCGCCAAAAAAAACTGTACGACCATATTACGAGAACCAAATGGCTGGTTAAGACTTTTCTGCCTGGAACAGTATTAGGTGAGGGAAGGATAGGCAGACAACAGAAGAGATGTGAGGACAATGACTAAGAATGGATTGGCTGTCAATGTAAGAGACTAATCCTGGCAAAGAACAAAGAGTAATGGAATGAGCTGATCAACAGTTCATGTGTGATGACCAACAAACAGACGAAGGTCAATGCTCATCATTAATTTACATATAAAATCTGATAAAATTTAGAAAAAAAAATGTAAGTTGTAACTAATAATTATAGTTACTAATCATTGCAACTCAGAGGGTGGCGAATGGTGCAATGTCCCCAGGTCCCGCACCTTAGTGTCTTGGGGAGGCCCAGCGATAAAGGAATCTTTTGTTACTTTGTTACTGTCAGACCATCCTACAAATATTACTGAACCTTACTTAGTATATGCAATTTGTCACTTGTGATAAAGAAATCTTTGTTGTAACTAATAGTGGAAAATATTAGATTTAATTTTGGTTTTATAGTCTGAGCATTTAAAAAAAAAGATTGAAAGAGGAATGAAGTGTTTAGAAAAAATACATGTATGAAAGTTGTATAGATTAATTATTTATATTCGAATTGGATAACTTTATCCGGATGTGTACATAGTTTTCTCGTAAACAACATCTGTTAGTGTACCAAGGTCATCTTGTCACGTGATCAAAGCCGAGCGGGTAGGCGGTCAGCACGGACAGGAAATCATTAACAGGGTAAACGGATTAGCGCATGCGCAGGGTCGACAGTAGATGCCAGGATCCGTAACTGTGGCAGACAAAAAGAAACAACTGACGTGTCAAGTTCCATTTCATCTTCAACGGCCCACTCAGTGTGGCCGTGGGATGGACAAGCCAATGAACTGCCCGGCTTCGGGCACAGGGGAATAGTGTTTAGATCAACAAGACTTTAAGGGGACGTTTGTGAACAAAGCATATCAGCCGAGTTGTCAGTTCTTTAACTTTGTCACACTGTGCGCTGTAGTAGTGGACAGAGATCAATGCCAGTGAGTTTCTGAGAGAATTATAGGCAAATGTATGTTCACCAATTATGATACAAAGATTTAAACATTTAATAAACTTAAAACAAAAACAACAGATTCCATCTACACATTTATGAAAGCACTCATTGTCCTTGAACTGCACTTGAGTTATTGCTAAAAAGGCTCAAATTCTTCCTTGATAAAGCCCTGGTCAGAAACTCTGCTGTTGTGCATAATGCATTGTCACCATCAGGGGCAGACTGGCTATATGGGCATTCGGGCAAATGCCCAGTGGGCCGGTAGGGCCTCCTGGATTTCACTTTGACAAGTATTAAAATATTAAAGAGTTTATAATATTCTCTTATAAGAGTGATCCTTTGGGCGTCGTGTTAAAAAAAGTATTTTACAATGTAATAATAATTTAACACATTTTTCTCGAAATAATGTAATAGCCGCCATCCGTTGAGAGGGAAAGCGGTGACTGAGTGTTCAGCGCATGGCTTCTGAACCGAGTAGTCCCGGGTTCGATTCCTCGTGAAGACTGATATTTAAATTCAGGATCTACCCAGCTCTAATGGGTACCTGGCATTGGTTGGGGAAAAGTGAAGGCGGTTAGTCTTTGACACCAACTTAAACCATCATTTGCCCCATAGATCGCAATTTACTTACATACTTGTAGGCTTCATCCTTTTAAAAAAGCAACATGAGGTCTATATTATCTTATATATTATCTTATATATTATCTTATATATTCTCGTATTTTATATCATTATGATTTACATTAATTTACAATTTATGGGCCAGATTTTGACACCCCTGGATACCATACAGGCCAAGAGCTTGTGGTTTCCGAGATGTGTCGACACAGACTTCGGCAAGTCTGGGGCAGAGAGTACACACCAGAGGCGTCTACAATTCAAGCTAAAGAAGAAGTATTCCTATCACTATTCCGGAAGCAATTCTCGTACTTGCTTATGTTGTGATCATAGACATGAATAAATATAGATTCGCCGATAAAAGAGTTTCATGTAAAGAAAATTTGTGACTTGCAATTTTGTGTATTTTTTTTTTGTCTATGAGTTTTGTTTAACTCTAAGACTGAAGATCGTGTAATATTCATATACATAAATAAATATAGACTGGCCAATAAGAGAGTTTTATGAAGGGAAATTTTGTGATTTGCAAATTGGTGCGCTTTTACTATACAGCATGAGCAGTATAAAAGTTAAATATTCATATCTATTTCAGCCATAACCTATATAAGTATTACAATATTTTTATTAGTGTTTTGTAAATTAGGAGGCAGTGTAGTTTTGTTTAATTTCTAAGACTAGATCTAAAGATTGCGCTATATATTAGATTTCGGAAATTTGAATTCAATAGATATAATTTTTTTTCAAGTTACATAAAGTTACTTCCTGTTTTCAGTCTATATTTATTTATGTCTATGGTAATATTTCAATTTTTCAGAATTCGGAAATGCGAATACAATAGATATACATGTTTTCAAGTTACATGAAGTTACTTCCTTTTTCCAAACTATATTTATTTATGTCTATCACTCTATGGTTGTAATATTCACGTTCCATCCTGGAGTTGCATCCCTTCAAGTAACCTCCCTTGGTTAAATGCAGAGGGTGAGAATGCTATGAAGATTAGAGTGAAGTGAATGGATAGCAAACAGCTAACAGACGCGGGTCTTCTTTACGCGTGAGTTTTTAGTTCTATAAAGTGCTATCGATTCGAATTCTGAACGCTATAGATCTAGTTGCCTAGCTGTCTGATTTGTTTCCGAACGGGATGACCCATCTTTCTGTAACATTACATTGCTAGTATCTTCTTCTCGAGATCTGCAGTCAGCGTCCAAGATGCATATAAGAATGTGGTCATGACCAGGGAGCGCATCAGCAGACACAGAAGATGAAGAGATTGTTCGGTGAAGTGTTTTTAAAGTATAATTACTTCACCTTCACCCATCCTTTTGTCTGTTGGACAGTTGGGGCACCATACCAGATCTGTCAACCGTCTTTCTCCATTCCTCTCTGTACTTTGCCTTGGATAGAATTTCATTCACTGACATGCCTGTCCATTCTTTGATGTTGTTTTCTCATCGCTTTCTCTGACTTCCTCATCTTCTTCTTCCTGGTACTGTTCCATGAAGGAAGCCGTGAGGACCTTGTGATGTGGCCATAGAGTTTACCTTTTTTGACAGTGGTCATCGTGGGGTCCAATTGCTGTATTAATCTTGTTTCTAATCTCTTCATTCGTGATGCTGTCTTTGTAAGTGACACCTAGGATCTTTCTGTAGCATCTCAAGTCCATTGCTAGGATCTTCTTCTCAGATCTGCATTCAGCGTCCAAGTAGTATACATGAATGTGGTCATGACCAGGGAGCGGATCAGTCTAATTTGTCTAATTTTAATTACTTTGTTGGCCATAACAAATCAGGATTTGAACCCGGGACCCCCCGGGGAAGCCTAGCACAGATAGGTAGAAATTTAGTCAGGTAGTAATATAGTTAAAAAGAAATACAGTTAGATAAAAATATAGTTAGATAGAAATATTTGCACATAATATAGATTGATTGCCAACTACTAACACTCGTCTATTCAAGTACATTACAATCATAAAAAAATATTAGAGCTCAGAGTGACACATTGACAAATATAAGAGCCGGCGTTACTGAATGTAGTGGCCCCAAATAAAATAGAAAATAAATAAATAAACAGTCATAAAATAAAATCACATTGGGCACAAGTTTCGCTATGTCTTTAAAGAAAAAAAAATACTTCAAGTCCTATGTGAGGCCCCAACCTATCGAAAGCTCTAGGCAGCCTAGTTTGCCTATACCTAAGGCAGGCCCTGCATATATGCAGACTTTTGGGCCAAGTCCCTCATACAGTGTCATAGAATGTATTACAATGAAGTCATACAAGGTCATAGAATGTAT
>JADKLZ010003886.1:4982364-4996420 GCA_021533235.1 Biomphalaria straminea | reverse complement strand
TTTAGTGTCCTAGATGCTAGACCAGTGTCTCTTTAACAAAAAATAATGTCCTAGACAAAAGTTTATTTTTTTTTTGTTTAGGATATGAGTAAAGCTGAATAAAAAAAAGGTGGGATTGGGGTGCCCTTGCTGAACCTGTTGTAACTGAATGACCTATAAATACTGAGTATGCTTCCTACGTGTCTAATGAAAAGAAAGTAATTAGATCTACGCCTCCGTCCACCGCTTGACAAGCAAGGGTTCAAACCCCTAGTACCATTGTGTCAACAGTTCAAAGCACACTGTCTATCGCATCTTAATTAGTTGAAAAACAAAGCGATGATTTATTATTGATGATTTAAACAAACACTGAATTCTAAGACTGGTCAATGAATTGATTGGTTCAGGAAAGAGTAGATAGGCAAAAAAAATATAGACGTTTTTTTTTTCTAATTAGGTACTTCCTCTACTAAGCTACGCCCCGGGAATCACTAAAGGCTTAGGTCAAGCCCATCAACTAACTATGGCCCAAGGTCACTTTGTCCAGTGCTAGACCAGAATCTCTACATTCTAAAACCCAATTAGATTTGGACACCAAACATCCATTTGTCCACAGTAGATGTTGTTTCTATCAAGCTTGGGGGGGGGGGGAAGGGGTCAGAGCAGCAAGCGGAGGAAACTACATTTGATAATTACAACATAAATTCTCTCCCTTTTTAATGTATTGGTTTGTAGATAATACTGCATTAGGACGAGGTCGTGTTCACTTAGTTTTTAATTTGTTTAAGAACTTAAGTTCTTAAATGTGTGTGTCCCATGGGCTTTACCTAAAAGGGAGACAACAGTAAATGGGGCTTCCATATTATATTTGTTTTTGTGGAAGAGGGGGGGGGTAAAATTAATTTAAACAAAAAATAAAGCTTTTATTAAATAAAGTTATATCAATTAGTTCAGACCTGTCATGCATTTTAATTTGTAATAGATCTGCGTGATTACAAATATTTTTACCAATTGTTTAATTGTATTTGTTTAGCGTAATTTCATGCTTTTAGCTTTCTCAACACGCTATGTTATTAATACATGTCTGGACCAGGTGGAAGGGGGTGGAGGGAAAGGAAAGGCAGAATCTGTGTGATCGCTTTTTTTAAAAGCATTTAAAAAATAAAAGGTGAACGACCTGAATTCGAACTCTCCTCATCCTCCTCAAACCAGTGCAATAACCACTCTGCCAGCGAATCGCTTATTAAATAAATGTTTTCATAGTTATCTTTTGTTAGCTTCAAACTTTCATTAAAGTGGCGACCTGTAATGTATAAAAGGGCTATTTCTACTTATTCACCACATCAGTCAAGTATTATTTATTTCCCTTGTTCGAGATACCAAACAAACTAATTAATTACCGATAGTTAATTCTTTCTCTACTAATTAACGATAACCTCGTTGACCCCATTAAATTAAATTTATTTTTGGTTTTATAAACTATAATTTGTATTATATTAAAAGAGCATGCATTCCCCTAGAATTCCATACCAAAAGTAATGCTTTCTGATTACAAACGAAAATATTATTAAAGTTTGATTATAACACGGTACAATGCAGAAATGAGAAGAATGAACAATTCAATTGTAGGAACGTGGAAAAATAATTGCGGAGATAAAGAGTTAATAAACTAATTGGAACATTTTTATGGTTCTTGTTTTGTCAGGTATAAGAAATAATAATGAAGTATTTCACATTGATCTGAAATTGTGTGTAGGAGTGGTATATTTAATCACATGACTGGTACCAACTAATTGATACACTTAATATAAGATTTGTTTTTTAAAAAGTATTTTTTTTTATTTTGCTTGTTTTGTTTGATAAACTAAATGACTCCTTTAAGATAAGATAAGATAAGATAAGATAAGATAATTTTATTGATCCAATCTAATGGAAATTCAGTTTGATTACAACTTGACAACGTCAGTGTAACTACTATACAAAAACAATGTTAATGAAAAATTCGAACAACATTCACATACAAACACACATGCACATTCACAACCAGCGCTTTATGAATTTGACTTCTAGATCTATGTACTTCTCGATGACAGCTGATCTCGTAACACTCTGATCGAAAGTGGGACAAAGGAGTTTTTAAATCTTTCAGTTTTAGTCTTGATGGAAAGGAGACGACCACTTCGTTCAGATCTTATGTAACAGTGGTATAATGGGTGAAGGTTGTCTTTAAGAATCGTGAGTGATTTGGAAATGCATCTTTCTTGGAAAAGCTCTTCAAGAGATGGTAGCTGTGCTTGAGTAATATACGATGCTTTTTTAATTAGTCTATTTATTCTGAATCTTTGTGCCAGTGGAGTATTATCATACCAGCAGGTGATGGCAAAGTTAATAAGACTGCTGATGGTTGCTGTGTAGAATAGTTTGATTATCGTTTTGTCGATGTTAAATTTTCTTAGCTTTCTGAGATAGAAGAGTCGCTGGTTAATTTTCTTGTATAGATTTTGACAGTGTTCACTCCATTTCAGTTTGTTGTTGATAGTTGTGCCTAGATATGTATATTCTTGTACTTGCTCTATATTTTGGTTGTCTATCTGAATTTCTGCAATATAGTCTTTGTTTCTCCTAAAGTCAATAATCATTTCTTTAGTTTTCTGGACATTTAAAATTAGAAAGTTATTCATACACCATTGGTAAAAGGTGTTAATTGTTGAATGGTACATATTTTCGTCCCCTGCAATAAGGCCAATGATTGCTGTGTCGTCAGCGAATTTTATGATGGGAGTGTCAGCTGATAAGCTCTGAATGTCATTTGTGTATATGGTATACAATACTGGTGACAGGACGCACCCCTGCGGCGCTCCAGTGCTAAGTTTTCTCGTGCCTGACACATGCCCGTTCACTTTTACATATTGTGGGCGTTTGATGAGAAAGTTTAAAATCCAAGCTTGTATGTTTTTGCTAACGTTCAGTTCAGATAGTTTTTGTATCATGCGATGTGGTTGGATGGTGTTGAATGCAGATGAAAAATCCACGAATAATACTCTGGCGTAGTGTCTCTCAAAGGGAAAGAAATAGTACTTGACTTGAACGTGTACATCTAATGAGAAACTACGCCGATTGTTTTGGTTCATTTGAGATTGTTCTTCTATTAATCATCCCGGAGATACAGTAGAAATTAGGATCCATAGTAAGCTGCAAATGACCTGTGGCTACCTAACTATATCTCTTTTTTTCTTTTCCCTCTTAAGGACACTCTAGCCTTTGAGACAGGTGTTTTGTTTATTTAGTTTCTATTTTCTCTGCCTTTTTTTTAACTAAGCCGGTGTAGTCGTAATATATCCAAACTTGTTAAACTTGAAATAGCTTGAGTAACTTCTTATGTGAACAATAGTATATTCAACTTTTACTACAAAATAAACAAATTCCACTTGAGATAAAATGAAATCAATATAAATGACTTTAGATATAAAATAGTACTTTAAACAAAAATCTAACATATAACAATAACACTTCTTTGCAGTCTCACGTTCTGGAGTCGTCTGTCCTAAGACCGGTGACGAGAATGCCACCCATGTTGCATCATTCAGATCCAATCGCTCTCTTCTTCCCACCGTCACCATAGAAACACACACACACACACACACACACACACCATAACATCACTTCAGCAATGAGTCATACATATACGTAAGCAAGATACAATTAAAGCTTACAAAGTACAGGAGTTTTGCTGACACGGAAGACCAGGAAGGAATGATTCATTTCTTAGACAACATAAAGACCCCCATCCCACTAGGAAAGTGTGTATCAATATTGAATGTTCTGTCCAAACCTTGAACTAGCGCTCTCTCTTTCCATCAACTTTATCAATTTATGCTGCCATGATTAGCTAAAGGTCGTGACTATTATAACTACCACACTCTTACCCAGCATGATTAGCGTCCAGATCAGGTCACACTAGAGAAGATGTTGACATGTCCAAACAGAAAGACCAGGACCGACTCTTTGTTTGCTTGAGACTCACAACACTCTCTTTGGAGTTTGTAACGTTTGTTTAATTGTCACCCACCCCTAGAAGGTCACGTAAGACCTCAGACCAAATAAATGTTTCAGTTGATGGGTGACGGGTATTGCATTAGAGTTAGAGTATAAACATCTAAGAAACTTTCTGGTTGTATTTGAAAATTATTTATATTATGTAAACCAGATTTAAAACATTTATTTCTCAGTACTAGGCGTACGCAGACGCACTATAATCACTGTACACAATACCATTAACATATAAACATGAAAAGAATGCCTTTCTAGTCATGTGGTTTACTTTCTGGATTGACACGTCACGATTGTCCAGGGTTCAAATCCTGTCGCCGTCATTCCCTGTCACATCGCTGGAGGTTTTGGCTATAACTTATCTTCATTTCTTAAGTAGCGTTGGAACGAGTATAAAAGAAATTAAAAAGTTACTGTAAAAAAGTACTCCACATATCTCTGTAGATCACAGCCGTGGCATCGTGCATTGTTGCAATTTTCTTCGACCTTCGAAGACAATAGATTAAAGGTCAAAAGCTGTAACAATGTGTGAGCCCCCGTTGTTGCTATCTACTGCGCAAGCGCTAGTTTTTCTTTTTTTTTTTTTTTTGTGTTTTTTTTTTCATTTGGTTTTCTTTGTTTCCCCATGCATGAGCCAAAGAAAAAAAAATGCGTTGTAGATTGAAAAAAAAAAAAGTTGAATTATTCTGTTTATTTCTATGTTCCTTTAAGAATGCTAGTAACAAGGTGACGTGGTCTGAATGAAATGGCTGCAATATTTTCATTTTGTTTGTTTGCCTTGAAACATGGACTTCCGTTTCCACCGGTATTGGTTCATCTCAGGTTTCCTTAGAGCCAGACCAATCGTTACAGAAGGCCTTGACGCTGATCTGCAACGTCACAGTCTGTGGGCAGTTTAGACCAATCGTTACAGAAGGCCTTGACGCTGATCTGCAACGTCACAGTCTGTGGGCAGTTTAGACCAATAGCTCGTTGCCATCTCACAAGACTGTATGACGTAGCAATGAACTATTGGTCTAATAGTAGGATAATGCACTGCAGATACCTCAGAATATGCATTATGTTGGCTTTCAATACCGGAAACAGTACCGAAAACAGTGCTTGGCGGCGGGGCTCCGTCCGCACTGGGGGAGCTCCCAGCGCTCTCCCAGACCCCCTGGCTGGCAAGGGCGGGAGGCTACAATTTTTCTACTAACTCCATGAAAAAAAACTATTCTAGGGTACGATAAACATCTTACGAAAGAATGAAGGGTCAGAATGTAATAAAATAAAGATTAATTATGTACATATACACACACACGAAGGCACGCAGACACATATTTTTTTGCTGGGGGGGGGAGAAAAAATTCCCAAACACCCCCGAAAAAAATCCTGACTACGCCCATGGTGTGTTATATATAATATCGAACGAATAGATGACTCACTGGCAGCACACAAATACAACCAATTCTAATTTGTTTATTTTTTGTTTAAAGCTAGCAACATCTAAACAGTTGTTTCTGCAGTAATGAAATTTTCAGATTAAGAGAAGAAATATCTTCATTTTTTATAAAATAATCAGCACAGCACACATTTACACATACACGTATAGAAACAGGAGAAAGTTGAGGAAAAAGTAAATGAGAAGGAAAGAATTTTTTTAAAAAAATCTGTTTAAAATGTTTCTCGAGAGATCAATAATTTTAAGATAGTTTAAATGAAGGTGAAAATGAAAGCTTAGAAGGTCATTACTAAATGCCATCAAGCGACAATAAAATGCCACGTCATAAAAGCGAGATGAAGTCAGCTATTCGATTAAAAATGTATTTCAAATCTTTATGTAATTCAATAAAGTAATTAAGCTTAAATAATAGTTTCAGATGTGCACACAAAGAATCTTAAAGATACAAATTCAAATATACACAGCTTCGTAGAGTAAAAGCAATCACATATCCACAGCCCCAAAGAGTAACAGCATTGAATGACACCCTAAAATGACAATTTTTGTCTATATATTTAGGAGATTTTTATGAGTTTTTAAAATATTTTTAATAATTTCCGGAGATTTCCAATACTTTTTTGTATATATTGCAATTTCAGGAGATTTCCAGGCGCTCCTGGTAAATTAAGAGACGCGGGAAATCTGTTATAAATTATAAAATGGTTTAATTTAATAATTTACCTAGAATTAGCGCAGGTCCTACGATTGTATCTGCATCTAATGTGTGCCGTTCGAGGTCAACACTTTCTGTGATTCTATCTGCATCTAATATGTGCCGTTCGAAGTCAACACTTTCTATGAATCTATTTATGTGTTATGTGTGCCGTTCGAGGACAACACTTTCTGTTATATATATAAATCATGTAACCAGCCGATGGTACTAAACTTAAGCACTGACCAAAGAATCAACTTTGCAATAATTTGAGTCTACATCATATATATGTCGCGAAAGATCTGGAAAATGGGTTGCCCAAATGTAGCCTGATTGCTTCTACATTCATTATATCGATTTTATTAAATCGCATCTCATCAAAACACTAATTATGATCGAGAGCTCGCGATCATGTCAATTTCAAATGTGTCTGTGGAGGGGTGAAATGAGAACGTGAGAGCGAGGTACAAAATAAAATATCAGTACTTGAAATTCTGTTACAAAAATAACTCAGATTTTATAGTTAAAATATTTAGATATTGTAAGATATTATAAGAATCTAGGTCCAAATTTTTTAAGACGCAGGATATAAACTAAACTTAATGTTGCAAGATATGACTAAACCAAGTACACAAAAAAGTTGTATTTTTTTAATTCCTCTATTCAGCTTTCAAATTCATGGAGGGAGAATACGGGCCGGGCTAGAAAACGTGGCATTTTAATTAAAATATATCCTTCATTATCTTTTAAAAATAAAATATTCGCTCTTAGAAACAGCCTTGAGCTTTATAATGGAAGAATTGTTAATTTTTTTTAAGTTTTATTTTTCTCATATTTGTACTAGTTTAAAAGACAATAAGCCTATATCAAATGCCACCTCCACAAATACCCATTCCCATGAATCAAACAAATCTTGGCAATGTGAATCCACTCAGAGTCTATACAATTCTACTGATAGACTTATAGATCCAGACTTAGATGCGCCAAATGTTCTGAACGTTAGTTTATTTTTTCAACTCTTTAATAAATACAGCATACATGTCGTGTCTGTTTAAAATATGTTTAGATCGAAATTAATTTTAGAAGATAATATTTCGAACAATTATAACGTAGAGCATTCCCAGTGTGGCCAATACTTTTTTCCCAAAAGAGATATATCGTCAAATTTCTAGAACTAGAGCCGTGTCTGTGCGGGTTCCAGTTTCCATGAAGAGTTTGCAAGCTGAATAGAGGAATCGTAGTTAAATAAAACTAAATTCTTAAATTTAAAATCTGAACGAATAATAGTTTAGAATCACATAAAGTGTTAACCTCGAACGGCACACATTAGATGCAGATAGTTCTTTATTTACATCTGCTCGTTGTGTCTGCTCTCAAAACTAATTGCAGACGATAACTGGACACGAGCGCTTTGATACTCGTTACTGTCACAAAGATCAGATCAAACTACGGACTGAAATAGATTCATTCAAATTGACGCCGTCATGTCATGAATATTAAATTAAGAAGACTTATATCGTATGAGGTGTGGCAGCCGAGAAGTCAGGCTCTTGAGTTTCAAATCGAGGCGCTACGATTTCGAGTCTCATTGAAGGCTGGGATTGTAAACTTCGGGAATCTTAGGACTCCCATGAGTTCACCCAACTCTAGAGGGTAACTGTTACGTGCGCATGTTAGTGTAAATGTGAAATGGTGCGAATGCGTGTTGAAAGGGGCTAGAGAAGATGGAATCCAGAAAATGGAGTATGCAATTAGAGTTATTATTGATGTATTAGTAATTGTGACTCAACATTAAAGTCGTTATAATATAATATATGAGTTTGGTCTTGTATGAGTAAGAGTCTAATCTGCTCGTAACAGTACCTGACATTAGTTGGAGAAAACTAAGGCGGTTGGTCGTTGTGCTGGCCACATGACACCTTCATTAATCGTAGGCCATAAAAAACAGATGATCTTTAAATCATCTGCCTAATAGATAGCATGGTCTTAAAGGGGGTACTTTATTTTTAGACCTTATCATTACGTCACAAGACTCACATACAAGATGCACTAAACTAAATGATAATGCCATCGAGTGGCAAGCAACCCTTGCAGCAAGGTTTAATTGTCAACATTGCTAGAACCATTTACATAGCCTACGTTTCAACATAGACTTTAGGAGCTACTTTAATATAGGCCTATAACATTTCAACGTAGACGATATAAATTACAAGTCATTTAAATATCAATACATTATCAATATAAAATACAGTTAATTTAAATCAAGACTTTATAGTATAAGTCGATTCGCTACTTTAAGACATAGATTGTATAAAATACTGTTAATTTGTTAGACCAAGACAGACAGAATACATAATTCATTCAATTCGGTACTTCAAGACATCAATAATATAAACTACAATATATTCCTTACACCAAGACATAGCGATTGTAAACTAGAGTTTATTCAGTACATCAAATCACAGCTGACATACCTGTAGTCAAAGTTAAGGCTGGACTAACTCTAACACGTCACTTCAAACCAACAGAAGCTAGGCAGACCAATTTCCTGAAAGTCCTGGACTCCAGATGACAGGCTCCACCGGGGCGCTCCATGTACCACCCCAGAGCTATCATGACTTGTCACACAATGGCGTAGGAGACATGGGGGACGTGAGATTGGGGGGGGGGAATGGGGGCGTCGTGGCGAGAGTTGCAGAAAGGAGGCGGTGGACGAGGGGGGCAGAGGGGAGTTTTTGAGGGACGATAAACGTGTGTGTCTTCTTCCTCAGCTTGGCATGGGCAGGATCGATACTGCTCACCTAACACGCTCACACACACACACACACACACACTGAGAACGTAACGAAGACACCTGACTTTTTTTTTCAATCATTCTCCCATCTCCCATCAATGATGTGTTGTTTTTTTCCTCGGTTACTATAGCAACAGAGAAAACTAATGACGGAATCGCTGAAAACATTTTTTTTTTTCATTCGTTGACAATACATCTGGATCATGAGTACAACTGAATCTCAAAGACAAGAGTAAACGATAAAAGAAAAAAAAATGTTGATTTCATCTCTCATCCTTTTATGAAGTCATTTTTCCCCGTTTAAAAATAGAAGGTTAAAGTTTAAGGTCGTGTCTATTTTTAGCAACAGAAAGCCATAAACAGCCGAGGAAACCAATAGTACAGACGAACCAATACAATGGTAGATTTTTTTTCTCGTATTATCAATCAAATTCAAAATCTCTCTGTCAGTATCAGTTGCAGGAGTTTACTCTGTTTGTTGTATCAATCATAGGCCTACAGTTTCATGTCAACAATCGTATTTGTCTTTCTCGCACGGAACACCAATTTTATTTTTTTAAATACACAGCAGATGGATTCTTAATGAAAACATACTGAACGCAGACATGACAATTCATTGCAGAGATAAGGAAAAAAATCTGGACAACTGCTCTATGTTTCAGAAATATTCGTCGATTCAATGATTTGGACATGCGCTACCTTCTTCACCCTTTGTGATCTTGTAACTTAAGTGCTCAAAACTGGACACTAAAGTAAGAACCATGGAACTTAAATACAGGCCTACATACTGTTACTGATGTACACTCTGTAAATCCCATCAAGTACTGTAAAGAAACGCGTTGTTTTATTAAGATATATATAGAAGAGTTGATTGACACTTATCTTATAGATTACAGACGTTACTTTAAAATAGAAGATAATTATGTCCTCCTAAGCGCAGCCATGTGTCAATCTAGTCATGCGTGTTAATCAGTGACTTAAACTCTGCCAAGTCTTTTGTTTTCCTGGCTGATTCAGGCAACCCATTCGCGATCCATGCTGCCATGCTCTAATGACAATAATGTAGAAGGAGCACGCATGTATGTTTTCCTAGCATATGAAATATGTCTTAATCTTTGTGTCTTTCTGAGTATAAGGGGGGGGGGGTCTTAGTAAATTATGGTTCATTGTTTGATGTATTATTGCTAAGTTTGATGGTTTTGAGTTTAAAATACGTCTACATATAGTTTTGAGGTTGAAAACCCCCTTTTCAATATTATTCTAAATCAAGAGTTTAAAATACGCCTACAGATAGTTTTGAGGTTGAAAACCTAAAGCAAAATACAGTAACCAAATTCTATGAGCGTAGCTAAGGTGGTATTTAGTTTCCTAAAAAAACAACTTCAAAGATTTTTTAGTTTAACTTAGTTTCAAACCCCCAAACAGATGGTTTTAACGATAAAACTTCCTTTTTGAAAATAAATTCTAAAGCAAACTACAGTCACCAAATTCCAAGAGCGTAGCCAAGAAATGTTTCACATTTCTACCAGTCGCTGGGCTCCATTAATAAAGTGCAGCATGAGAGTTATCTGGCGAAATTGAAAAAAGACTAAATGTGGCTCAACAAAGATGGCTAAGGCAGATTTTAGGAGTCAATCATAGAGATAAGGATCTCAATTAAGGAAATTCTATGCTGAACTGGTAGTCGAACACTTAGTGATGTTGTGACAGAGCGTCGTATGAGGTTTGCGAGACATGTTCTCCGACAAACTGAATTACGCATACCAAGAGTTGCGATGACATGGAGGCCATTACGAGAAAAGCGCAAACAGGGACGTCCTCGTATAACTTGGCGCGACACTTTCATGGACACCAGGTGGGAAGAGGTTTCAGATATTGCCAATGACAGATCTTTGTGGACCCACTCAATGCACCGAATGGCGTGGGAGAGTCCAAGTTAGAAGAAGGTAAGAATACCATATTAGGTTTTTGAACTAATTTTTTTTAATTGCAGGATAATGCACTGCAGATACTTCAGAATATTCATTTTTGTGTTTAAAATATGATAATAGTGCCTGGCGGCGGGGCTACGCCCAGAACCCCACTGGGGAAGCTTACGGCACTCTCCCAGACTCCCTTGCTGGCTAGGACGGAGTGTCTACAGGAAAAACATAGTCTACGGTGTAATAAAAGTCTTCCGAAAGAATGAAGGGTCAGAATGTAATAAAGATTACCGTATATTATATATATACACACACACACACAAACTAATTTCTAAAAGTAGCCAACAAAGTTTTTCCAAGCATAAACATAATCTTGGTTGAATTATTTTATTTTAGTGCCCCAGGTAGGACAAAGTGAATCGACTTCTCCACTCGATCTTAAAATATTTGATAGGGTCTATGTATCTTAGTTAAGGAAGTAGATTTTTTTTTACAATTAAATATTAATATGTCGGATTTATAAAAAAGAAAAAAACTTACTGGGACGAAACTGCCAAAAAAAAAAAGTTTTGGGGAAAATTAATCTCTGCCATTTCGATCGTGAAAGTAGTTTAATTGATATAGACATAGTGTACGTAATAACAGGTAACGTTCATATTTGTGGAAGTGGAGAATCGGTGATGAGTCAGTCAGGGTCCTTGAAAATATAAACATATACACGAACACACAAATACAATAAAGTGCGCCCTTAACTGGAAATAGTTTACCCACCCCTGATGTAAAGAAAATGGTACAGACTATCACACACACACGTGACCTGGTGTACTTCCTGCGATCTTTCTTAAAACAAGAATGTCTCGTAGGGGAGATAACTTGAAAGTGAAAGTAGACTGAGATCCTACACTGCATACACAGAAATTTAATTTCTCTTTTCACCTTGTTTATTTGATATAGAATTCCAGACCATGTCATAATGTCACTCCAGACCATGTCATAAGGTCACTCCAGACCATGTCATAATGACATTCATAATGTCATTCCAGACTATGTCATAATGACATTCATAATGTCATTCCACACCATGTCAATGATAATGTCACTCCAGACCATGTCACAAATGGCATGTACTTAGCAAATTATTTATAATTAAAAGAAGTGATTTTTTTCTTCGATGCATAAAATGTGTTTATAGATTTAAAGGTCACACATTTATTTATTCCATATTCACGTCTGCTAGAAGTTGATTTTTGTTAACAATAACAGTGACAAGCTATTAATATTTGTAGTGTTAATAATGCCTAAATGAAACGTCGACTTGCACATTTTAAAATTGTGATTTCTAATAACATTAGCTGCAAACAGTGAAACAGCATTCAATTTTTTTTTTTTAGATTCAAAATAAACCAATTCTAATGATTTAACTAGAGAAGTAGTCCTAAAGTTTAGAAATTATCACAAAGAGATCAAGTCTTCCAAAGTGAAGAGTGTAATCCAACAACAGCCAATAGCGCTGTCTAATGTCTAGATAATATAAAATAGCTACACATTCCAAGACTATTGGTTTCAAGCATTTTAATATTGAATGCACAACTTTTAAAAACAAACTAGAAGCAACAGAATAGATACAAAATATGAAGAGAAAAAAAAAAGTATAACACAGATTGGTGTCTAACATTGACTGACACATTCAATGAGTGTACAAATCTTCTATGAAATATGTCATTTATAGTTATAGCAAATTGTGTTTACAATACCGTCTTCAAGTCTTAATCCAAAGTTATCAAGTCATAACATTTATTTAGAGCAGGTTCTAAGGGCCTATAACTCTTAGCTACAAGATGGCTGATTATTACCTGCTCTTGTTGTCCTCAGAGCCAACAGTAGTACATCGGTAGACAATTTTATTTTGGATCAATTGAGCAGTCATTTCGTGGAATCAAGATTCTAAATAAAAATATGGCAATAGCGTGACAAAGTGGAGACAAGCAACCTCTATACAAATAGGCATCCAATCAAGCCTAGAGATAGCCACCAGAAGCTTCAGGATTGGATCTTGACAATGCCTAGAGATAGCCACCAGAAGCTTCAAGATTGGATCTTGACAAAGCCTAGACAATGAAAGCAGTGAGTGATAAGACTTTGAAAGCGCCCAACAAACTTTTAGTCAAAAGAGCAAAGAAATAGATGTTACAAAACCAAGAAGAAAACTTATGTCTTGGTGTCAACATGACCTCCTGACAGACATGAAGACAAACACAGCCAGTCCTGGCACGTGTCTCCTTGGTTATATATGACAGTCCTTTTACTTCCAGGCAATCATGATGCCTAGTAGCAGTGATCAAACTTTATGTCATCTGTCTTGTCACTCAAATCTTGACATTTCTTTCATTTATCAGTTATAAATACATTGACAATTATTGAACTTTAATTTAAAAAAAAAAAGATCTGACAAGTAAAAATGTGTACAACAGTAAATAATGACTAACTTGTTACTATAAAAATCACTTGGTCTTAACTTTAACTTAAGAAGTATATAGCAAACAAAAGAACTGTCTTAGTCAGACTATAATTCAGAACTAGCATCCTGTCATAATAGATTTTTCAGACTGTATCTTTCAAATTATAAAATACTATATAATTAATCCAACATAATATCAAAAGTCAAAATGCAAATAATTATAATATAAAAAAAAATCTGTTGATCCAGTCTTTTTTCCTCTAAGGTATACTCTGCAGGCAGGTTTTTATGAATTCTGGAGGATCATTTATCTCATCCAACATACCTGCATGATATAAAAAAAAAAGAATATTACCAGGTATACTCTACTATGCTATGTTACAAACTAGATATACTCTATGATGGAGTCTGCGCAGTTGCTTGCGCCCATAAAATAAAGCTAAGACAATCCTTTTCAAAATAAGAAAGCTTTTAGTGATACATTGATCAAATATTGACTTGTAGGTTTACTAACCTTCTCTTTACCTTAAAACTGTTAGATTTTGTCCAAACATAACTACTTTTAGGTTCTAAATTATAAAATAACCAATACATAAATTTATACTCTACTCCTACCAACAATGTACCCTGACATTTTCCATAAATATGTAACCTTCTCCCACTAGCAATGTACCCTGACATTTTCCATAAATCTGTAACCCACTCTTACTAGCAATGTACT
>JADKLZ010003886.1:4961335-4982354 GCA_021533235.1 Biomphalaria straminea | reverse complement strand
ACCCACTCTTACTAGCAATGTACTCTGACATTTTCCATAAATCTGTATCCTTCTGCCACTAGCAATGTACTCTGACATCCGACATAAGAATAATTGATCAGTTCTAGAAAAGCAGGTCTACACTGACATGATGCAATTAACTTTCATTAACACCTGTAATTGCTAGCTTAAAACACACTTACCAATGACATCAATGAACTCTGCAAATGACTCACAGGTCAACAATTCCTCCTGGTAAACCCTTAGGACTTGGTCACAAAGATCTAAAATCTGCTTGTCATTGTGCCTGATAAACTCAAATAAAGCTTTGGTCCACAACACATTCTCTCCCTGCTGTACTTTCTGGAGAGCACAAAAGATAATGCAACAATTTGAGCACATTGTATTCACAAATCAAAACTTTGTTTTCAATTCTAATTAAAATCTCTCCATGACAAAGACTTCTAAGGGCAAGGGGTTAGTTTAGAAGCAAAGAAAAACTGTTTATTGGGTGTGTAGGGGAAAATTTTATCTATGGCTAATAATTATAAATAAACTATTTTGGTGTGAAAAGTTGGTAAAGCTGCTTGTGTATTTTAAAAATATCAACAGATGCTTGTGCACTGGTTCACATTGTAAAATCTAATTTCAAATTTAAAAAAAAAAATAGTAGCACAAAGTAATTCAAGGTGGGATTCAACTCAGCACAAAATCCCTTCTCTCTGAGCATGCTATCAACAAAACATGCTAGTCCAATGCAATTCTCAATATTTTAGTTGGCAACAGGGATATTTCAGGCTGGCATCCTTGCTATTGTTTAGTCTGTCTATTTAGTTCAAAATCATTCCAAATTTTATTTTTTTTTTTTTACAATTCTCACATTTCTTCAGCATTATTTCTTTTTAATCCTGTTACTGTATATTATTCAATGACAGATTGTAAACCAATCTGAAGAATCAAAATGTAAACAAAGAGGAGATAACTGTGTTTAACATGTATTGTGTAAATCCCAAATGTCATAATTGTTTTAGTTTAGTGAAATTAATGTTTATAATTGTATGATCAAAGTGCTATTCAAACTTCCAACTTCTAAAGTCACCAGCCACTTTACATGAGAAAAGCTTCACTGAGCTGATTTATGTAGTCCACACAAAAACTAAGGAAGTTAGGATTTGTCTTTGTCAAGAACTCTACACTCTTTTATATTACTATCCAGTGCTGAATCTTGCCACTGGATGTCATGACTAGCTAGACTGTGTATTAGACAGGAATTGTTTAGCCAATGTGCAAAAAATAGATAACCAATGTTTACAATGGAAACATTTTTTTTTAGTCAATTTGCAGAACAGTCAACAATTATCATCCAAATAATGTGGTCTCAGCCCTATTGTATCAATTAGTAAATCCCAAATTAGGAGGTGGCTAAGTGGTGATGTGCTTTGCTTCTGAACCAGGGGTCATGGGTTTGAATCCTGGGATTTTAAATTTAGCTATCTTAAGGGCGCCTGTGAGTCCACCCAGCTCTAAGGTTAGTTGGGGGAAAGTAAAGGCGGTTGGTCATTGTTAACAATGGGCCACAGAAACAGATAACCTTTAACCTTTACATCATCCACCCTATAGATCATTAGGGCTGAAAGGGAAACTTTTGAAAAGCCCAAAGTGCATCAGCAGTTACCTCTTTTTGATATTGGCTAAAATCTCCAGCTAAAAAAAATGATAAGAAAAGTTTTACGGTTGGCCATATTAAGGTGTGACTCAAATTATGGCCTTGGTTGTGATAACTAGATCATTAATTTTCAATGGCATTATTCTAAAGAAAAATATAAACAAGAAAGGTTCAACTGAAGAAAAGTTAAACCATTAGTTCAGCTAATATTCTTAAAACATGCACACACATATACACCAAAAAAATAAAACTAAACTTTGGGCCTACCACAAAAACTTTGTCAAAGAATGCATTGGCCAGTCCAAAGAAGATGAGCAGCACTTTGTAAGTGGAATAAGCTTGGACATTTCTGTCAGTCAGTGGCGGGATGCTAAAGCACAAAAACAGTTTGCAATAAATGTTACAAAGTTTGGGAACATTAACAACAAAAAGGTGGCACTAAAGCCTCAAGCTAATAAAAAGATGAATTTTTTCTTAAGTGGAATTAACAACAAAGTACAGATAAAAAGAACATTTTCATTTGGTTTACTATTAAACTCGTAATAGACGAAACAAATGTTGATTTGACCCCAAAATTAAATTAATTTTTGGCTTTATAAGCTTTAATTTGTGTTATATAAAAATAGCATGCATTTTTCTATAATTATATGACATTTCCTGATTGCATACAAAAAAGTTATTGAAGTTTAATCATAACAAGGTAGTGAACACACAAATGAGCAAAATGAATAATTCCATCGGAATATGGAAAATAGTTACGAAGAGTAAAAAGTTAATATTGTATCCACATGGTTTTCACTTACTTCTGCTGGGCATCTAATGGACACAGGGCCCTCACATGACCAGTGATGAGGATCCTTTCCAAAATTTTCTTCCTGATCTCCTTCCATTTCGTTGGTGCCATAATGTGCATGGAGAGAGCTGTGCTGTAGAGAACACCTTCCGCCTGATAAATAGCATTAGATCAAAGAAATGGTTGACATGCAAGTTGCATTGATAAGACACACATGTTAACCCAATAGCTCCTATTTCCGGTTACGAAAAACCCTACTGTAGTCCTAAGCAAAGAGGAATAACTCCCTATTTAAAAAATTCTAAAAAATATTTATTTTGAAAAATAATCAGATTCAAGATCTAATACATATAAACAAACAAACAACTCTAAAAAATAGAACTATATGTCTAGTTTTAAAATATATATACGTTTAATACCACTAGAATATAAAAAACTTCAAAAATACTCATTTTACGACGTGGGGGCTTATACACTGGGTCTATGGGCCGGTTCGTTTGAAAAATTTTTTTAAAAATAAAAACCTTCCCGATTTTATTTAAAATAGAACCGGTATTCTCCAAAATGATTTGTATTCACGCTTGCAACGAGACTAGAAGAAATCTTGTTTTTAAAAAGTTTAAATCAAATATATTGAATAGGGGATTTTAGAAACCTTTTACAACGGTTTAGGACAAAAACGGGAAAGCGTTTCCTACTGCAGTAGGAGCTAATGGGTTAAGAAGTTTAGCATGGCCTTGAACTATTGTCTATAATGATACATTTGAACTTGTTTAGCATGGCCTTGAACTATGTCTATAATGAGACATTTGAACTTGTTACTCCTGTGCATGCTACCCTGCCTCATATTGGCGCCTGGTTGGAAACGATCGTAGGAGGAAACGACTAGGCCAGGGGTGGGCAACCTTTTTCAACCGAGGGCCGCATTAATAAATTTTTGGGACTAGGCGGGCCGCACATATTTCATATGAGTGGTGAACTGAACTTGGTGGCCCCGAATAAAATAGCAAAATACAAAATAAAGGGAAAAAGCTAAAATTATACAATTTATTAAAGACCTAGTGTACTTCGAACAATAACATTGAGTACAAGTTTCACTATTCCTTCTCTATAATAACGTAGTTCATTTCCTGTGCGATGCCCCCAACAATCATAGACCATAGCAGCTGCATACATTGACTATGACTAGGGACAGACCTATAAAACTTTTTAAAATGTTAACATCTGTTTCCCATAACTTGCTTGAATTCAATGTAGCTTTGTGTAAAGTATGCAGTTACTAAATTATGGTTGGAATATTTCCTTATTTTATTAAAAGAAGGAAGTTTTTTTCATTCAAAGCTCGATCAGTTGTTAACCTTGCCATTTTGTACAAGCCAACTCAACTCTTCCAACATAGTTCTTCATAGCACTGAATAAATACTGGCCTGGGCTTATGTCTTTTACTGAATTGATCGAAATATTGCTATTAAATATAATCTTCGTTTACTTAAAACTTTTTAGAATGACGTTTAGAGACAATGTTTCTTAAGCCTCTTCAATCAAAAGTTTTAATAATTTCTATAGATATTTACATTTATTTATTTTTAATATATTTGCATTTTTATATAAGTAATGTGTGAGCACAATTGATTTATTTAGGTTTTTGCGGGCCGCATAAAACACTTCGGCGGGCCGCATGTGGCCCGCAGGTCATAATTTGCCCACCCCTGGGACTAGGCTAAAGGGTAGCAAAACAAGACTCCCGTTGGAGTGCCTAAAGGGGGTGCGAAAGCATCCTGATTGAACTGTGCGGAGTCTCCACAACATTGTCACAATCCAGGCGGTGTACCTCAAGGGGCCGTTACATAAATGGCGTGTCCTGCATGGTTAGCCTGGTATAGAAAAGGAAAATGGCGGGGATGTTAGTGTTCGCGGCCTCTTGACGCGAGTCTGACCCACCCATCAGACAGAACAGTGTATACTGTTCTCATTCAGACCGGTGAGAAAGAGCTCTTGTTCACTTTTGCTGGCATAGAGTTCCAAGAGCCAAAGGCTCAACTCTACCTGACAGTTTCAAGAAGAAGAACTTGTTACTCTAGAAACTGCAGATGTTAAATTGTCCATACATCTAACATTGTAATCCAACATTTTACATATCTACATGAACATAATCTTTCCATAAAAGAAACCCCCCACTTATGATACATGTTCCTATCTACATTGACTGAAACTTAACAAATAAACTTGACAGTTTACCTCTCCAGAATTTTCCACCCATTTTTGTGCAGGCATTTCTAGGAAGCTGGTCAAATTTTTCTCTTCTCTACTGGAGGCTCTTGTTCTAGGAAACGAAATAAGGACATTTTAAAATAGAACTGCTAGGTTGGTTTTTTTTTTCATTTTGCTTTACAAAGCAAGCCAGAAATCTTTAGTCTAGTCATCAGGCCTAACCTATCTTTCTTTGTTTTTTTTTACTGAAATATTAACTATAATGTGAAAGATTACCACTAAAACCCTAAACAGGTTTTAAAATCAAATTTTCTAATTCATTTTCTTTCCTGTAGCAAGTTACATTTAAAAAAAAAAAAAAAAAAACTGAATTTTTAAAAAAAATGTAAATTACTAAATCAAGCAAAAAAGAGTTATAAAAGTTCTAAAGCAACAAAACTAGTGAGTGGACCTACGTGTTGATAGCATACAGAACATTGTGCATGATGAACGGCACAAGATACATGTTGGACTGGGGTCCTCCACCACCACTGTCCTCACTGAAAGATTTTTCCTGGGCAAACCTCAGCAGCAGCAGCTTCAAATCATGGATGTTGTAGGTGTAATTCAAGTCTCTGATTCCTGTACACTCCTGGAGGTAGTTGTTGTGCCTGTTGGACAGTGAATGTCACATTTAGATATCAATAGCACAAAAAATTATGTAAACATTTGATAAAATAGAGGAAATTAGGCCATTTTTAATAACCTTTAACAGTCTTATCTACAGGAAAAACATAATGGCTGTGTTTGGGTATTAGGGCTATTTTTATGTTTTAGATCATCGTCAAACTCCATTTGAGTTATGAATTGTGAGGCCCAAATCCTCTCTCACAAAAGCCCTGGACAATATAAAAGGTGTTACAATATTTCTATGTCACCATACAGACCAAGAGCATTAAGCTTTCCAGACCTGTTGAAAGGCTGGGACATTGTTTCTTCTTCCACCCTGCATTGGGTGTAAACTGTGTCAAAATTTGGCCTAAATCATTGTATTATAGAGGGGGGTCATTTTGTAATACCATAACATACACTATCATAGAGCACAAATTACCAATGTAAGCACTTACCTGGCTAGACAACTAGCGAATGCACTCTCCTGCACCTGAGGTCCCCAAAGTGGCAACAAACCATTACATCTGGTATTGGCATTTTGTAGAGCAGCACTCTCCCACTCTTCTCTCCCTCTGGCATGTCTAACAAACAAAAACAAAGTAGGTCAGGTTTTAGTTTTATACTAAATGTTTAAACTTTACAATACTTTCTTCTGACACATTTACAAAGTGCATTAGAATGAAACTTTCTTTTGGTAGTGAAATCTAAACAGACATTGATTGTTTGTTATATTGCATGATAATGCCAACTTTCACTTGACATAAAAAAAAAATAATAACAAAAAGTGACATTCTTATCAGAACGAATAAGCAATTCTTATTAGACAAAATGAAGATATTCTTACCTGACAGCAGCTGTGTGACAGTCCACATGAATGACATTAAAATGAGTAACTGTGGAGTAGCCCACAGATTTCCTGGCCTTGCTCTCATAGTCCTCCATGTTGCTGCGTCTAGAAAAGGTGTAGATGGCCAGTACCTACAACATTATTACAATATTTTGTGAGTTACTGAAACATTCCATCAATACCTACAGCATCACATCAATAGTTTATTGTAGAGCATCATTTGACATATAAATCAATGGGATATAATATAAAAAAAAAAACAATACAAAGCAGAAAAAAAACTTTTTAAAACACAAAGCTTATACTAAGTGTATTGTATCAAATAGTTTGGATCAGTCATGTAATTATATTGACCTAGACATAATTAATCTGTGCTATTAGAAATATTTTTACATATTTTTTTTAACTTTTAACTTTCTCAATGCCCTATGATACTATGACTTATCGAGTTGTGAAAGGGAGAAGGGGGCGGGGGTATCTTGGCAAATGTTTACATGATCATTTTTGAAATGCATAAATAAATGTTCACTCAGGGCTCAAGAGTTAATAACTAATTGGTTATTTTTTTTATTGATTCTTGTGTTGCCAGGTAAAAGAAATAATGGAGAAAAATTTCAGCTTGATCTGAGATTGGGTGATGGAAAAATTATAACCAAGATGCACAAGTCCAACAAATGTTATAAAATGCTGGTAGTCAAAAAAATCAATCATTTCTAGCAATGAATCTGAGATGAATTCCAAATTGAAAATCAGGGCTGGAAGGATCAGTCCTCCCATAGAGCCCTGGCGAGAAACTCTGCTGTTTGGCGTAATGCCTTCTAGCAATGAATCAGAATCGACCACATATAACACTGTATCAAGAGGGATGTGCTTGTTAAGCAGCTAAATCCCTCCCCCCCCCCCCCAAAAGAGATTGAACTGAGCCTGTTATAGCATGAAACAAAAGCAATTAAAAAAAAGTAACTCAGAAATGAAATGATTTGTACCTTCTGTGGCTGGTATCTATAACCTTCTCTACAGATACAACAGGTCAGACCTGTCTCCTCTTTCAGGTCCTCCATTTGTTTCAACACTGATGACTTCACCGTCACCTGACCTTTCTCGTTGGTCTATTACAGAAACAACAAAGAGAAAACACTTAAGTCTCAATAGTATATAGAGATGAATTGACACTAGTGATCACAATTGAATGTTTCACTTACAGTCATGCCAAGTGCACCAAGTTGTTTCTTTCTGACAGCCATTGCTAAACGTTTCTTCTCTGTCTTTGTTTGCTGACGAACATCTTCAATCTGTACAAATGTTTATACAGCGTAAGAACATTCCAATATAAAAAAAAAATACATAAAAAACATGAGCAAACTAGAAACTCAAAAAGTTTTGGTAGATAAGACGAATTGCGAATATTGTAATATATTGTTTCCTAGTGTGTATTAAAATACAATTAAGAAAGAATTTGATTATTATGACTGATCTCTTTAACTCTATTACCTTCTTAGCAGCCTGTTCATTTGACTTGAGAGCATCCAACAAGTTCTCTGCCAGAGTACCAACATGTTGATCAGAGGAGACTTGTTCCAGTTTGTGTAGGATTGGTATACAAGACTCAGAGATCACAGTCTGTGACAAACACAACACATTTCAATCTCTTCCATTATTATTCAATAGCTTTTTTTTATGTGTTTCTGTAAAAACTGTACAAACTTAGTCATCAACAAAACAAACTTGAGTTTGATCACTGACCTGTGTAGGAACATGTTTGGTACAAAGTCCTGTCAACATCCTCAGAACATAGGACAGACTTGGCTTTGATAAAAACTCTTTCCACACATCTGAGTCAGTTCTGTTGAGACAGTGACAGAGTAATAGACAATTGACATGCTAGTTAGTCTTCATTGCTATGTATTTATATATAGAGATCTTTTAAAATTATTACAATTGTGGAGTAACTAATCAAACTATTATGGTATAAGACACTGAGATCAATTAAATTTAGTTATGGAGAAGTCAATACAAAAAAACAATATATGACAAAAGAACCATCAAGATACAAGCTTAAACTTACGCCAACATAGTCTTGATCTCAGGAGCATGTTTTAAAATGTATCCAACTGCTGTCTGGACAATACCATTCTCTAAAATAAGGTTCTTCAAACGCATACCATTAGCATTGCTCTGGAGATTATAATAATAAAAAAAAATCTTTAGTACCAACATACAGAAACACAAACTAATGAATCACACTAATAGAGAGTGAAGTCATAAAAGTGTGACCACAAAAGGGAGTACTAATACAATAAAAAAAGGCAATGTCCTTGAATCTGAAGATTAAGAAGGAAAGTGTTGTGTCTATTATTTTTTAACTAAGGTTTCTGATGGAGATAGGAATTTGGATTAAATTGGTTGTTGCTAAAGTAAAATACACTATCACTAAGAAAAAAAAATTTACCATAATATTTATACAATCTTTTTATATGCAAAAAATATTAGAACAGCCAAAAAGTGTTTTGAATTGTTCAAACAAAACTCAAATTAGCATTGGTCAACTTTAAGCTACATCAGTAAAAAAAAAAAAGAATTTCAGATATTGTTTCTTTTCCCTCTATATCCTATTTTTTTTTAATGACATCTTTGTCATTGCTATTTTTTCCCCAAGTTGCAAATGAAATTATAAAATGATCTAATGAAAATTTTAAAATGTAATTTTAATATTGTAATAAGCATTTTGATTGTATTTGGGCCGTGGGGGGACACAAAAAATAAATCATTACAGCTGGTTCAAGTCTTACCTCTATGGCACTGGCAATGGAACAGAAACAATCTAAATGAATTTCTTCATCTTGACTATGTTCCTCATCAAACCTAAAGGCAAACACCATTCAGTAATTGAGTAAATAAAGTACTAGAGATAAAACATGAGCATATCTATTGTAAATCAATAGCTAATAGCATGAGATGTCAAAGTGATGATAGATGAAAGAAGTTAATCTATCTATTGTAAATCAATAGCTAAACTAATGGCATGAGATGTCAAAGTGTTGATTTTTGAAGGATGGGTTAGTTAAGAGATAGAGCATGCTTCTCCTTACTAACTGATATTTGTTTCAAACCCTAGACTGCTAGATGCAGATATGTAACGTGAAGAAAAAAGTAGGCCAGTATAAGAAGCTATTTGTCAGGTACATTTACTTGATTGAACAATTAAAATATCTGCCAAATTCATTCTGAACGAAAAAGTATTAGATTCTGACAGCTTTCTCTATAGCCATGATAAGGACTAACACCACAGCTAGACAAGCTTAACTGTGGAGCCCCCAGGGCACAAGACCTACAAGAACATGGCAATGCAGTGTACTAGAGGAAGTGAAGAGGGTATGAAATAGCTGGGATGCAATTAAAAGACTAGCAAAATACCACGGGCAGTGGCATATTTTTTACTGAGGCCATGTGTTCATAAGGAACACAAAGGACTGATGATGACAAGGACCAATATCACCATCCAGAACAGACACATCTTTCTGTAATGATACATGTCCAGTTTTATGCTAGCTAATATTCAAAGTTACCAAATAGCTTTCCCTGAAAGCAGTATCAATGTTGAGTGCTAAAATGTATTAACTTACTTATCAAATTGAAGATATGGTTTGAAGTGGGACAGCAGAGCTTCCATCTTGTCATCCTCTCCAAAGGCTAAAAATGGAATCAACCTCATCAAGGCTTGTAGCACTGTTGGATTAGACCTGACAAAAGGGGAGTTAATTCTGTCCAGCATCATCAGGAGTTGTTCCTTGTCACCACACTGTTTAGAGAATTCCTGAAGAAAACCAATCAATCCAAAATTAGATTTGGCATGAAAGGCTGAAAACAATACATTTAACTTCAAATCAAAATATATTTAAGCAGAGTAGCAGTATATTTGGCTTCTTTCCCCCTAAATTAACAAAAAATATCCTCTTTGAGAAAGGAAAAAATGTGCACATTTTTTTACATCTAACATTCAATAGACATAACTAGCAATTATTCTATTGAGTAGCCTGTTTCTAAATGGTAAAACTCTTGGCCTGTTACCAGAGTGTACAACATTATGTATACCTCCAACAGAATACTTCACATGATACTTACAGTGTACTTCTCTGGTGGCTGTTCACTGGCCTCAAGGAGGACAACTTCCATTATGTGTAACATCTGTTCAGTGATTGTCTGCCCCTTTGTACTTGTGGCACCTTCTTGTTCTGACCATAATGCCTGACCAAACAAAATAATACATTTACAGATGTCACATGACAAAATTGGGTATAAAATAAAAGCAGTGTTCCCTAGAAATAAATGTCACACCTAATATTTACAAGACAAATATCCCATTCTGTTAGAGAGTTGATCTATGTTTATCAGAGGCCCAAATGGATTGAAACAAAATAGTAACAACAATGATAATTATGATACAGACTGAAAAAGTTTTAAAAGTTTATACAATTAACTGACAGACAGGCCTGGATTAAAACTCCACTAAGGATGATACACATACTTGTCTCCCTTTTCTAGTACTGATATAGGCTGTTCCAGAAGCAACAGTGAATTTTGAGCCTTTCTTAGAAGGTTGCTATGTCTGGCCAGTCAAGACTTACTTTTGGACCAGATTGTGACCTGTCATGTCCTTTACTTTCAAATTTTTCTTCCTCAACCTACTTAAGTAATTCTGCATTCTTGACACAAGCACAGACAAGTTCAAAAGTGCAAACTACAATTTTTAGCTAGGTATTAGGTTGGTCATTCTTCAGTTATTCACTATAAATATAAATACTGTTTTTTTTTTTGTTTTTTAAGAAATTGAAATATAGATAAAAATGAACTTTTTGGTGAGTTTGAACTTTACTGCTTTTGACCTACCAGATTCAGAGCTACCAGCATAATGTTGATGCAGTTCAGCTCAGGGGTCGTCAGATGTTGTCTGTTGACCTTGACATTAACAGCATATGAAAACAGCTTTAGAAGAACCACCATAAGCTGCTTGCCAAGGACGAGATCTTTGATAGAGGCCAGCCTCTCCAGCATAATCTCTAGGCCGCCACATTCCTTCAGGACATTGGCCATCCTGTACACGTCTTCTTTGTCTATATCATCTTCTGATGAACACACATGTACAACATACATTATATATGTCCCTTTATATAGTACATATATAGTACATTACTTCACTAGTGTTATCAGACCACATAAGTATTTCCCTCCGTGGACCACTACTATAATCTTATGCTACAGGAACACTTTGGATTCAAATTAATTTTGTATTTCACTCACTAAGCAACTAATTATAGAGAAATTTTCCAATGTAAAGAGAATACAATATTCTTTACTTGTTTATATCACAAATGAATAGGTTTCAATTTTGAATCTTTAAAATGTATTGTTTTTTAATAGCTAAAATATTAATTACTAACAGAAACACAAGGGGTGTTGCCTGTCTTTATTGTCTTTTTTGTACACATAAAAACAAGACCAACACAAGTAAAGTAAAAACTTTTTTTAAAAATTAGTCACACCATGTGGTGACAGGGCTCTAACATATCATAGGGCTGCGGAAATGATCTAAGGAATATTTAGTCAAGTTTTATCAAGAGTGGTTAAAAGCAACATACTGGACACATACACACAGATAATTACGATTTGCTTAATATATTGCATGAACTATTTACCTGAACCAGAGTCTAAAGAATTGATCATATCTTCAGTGGCATCTCCCAGTAGACCTCTCATACGATATAATACTGGCATTGGTTCTCCCTGATGATTAAACATTATCAAAACCTTACATTTGCTTTTTTTAATGAATGAATGTGAGTCAATATTTACATTTTCAGATAAACAACAACCATCAAAGTAAAATGTGATGATGTCACATTATTTGTTTTTCATGGAATTGAATGTATGGTCATTACCTCCCCATGATCTGGCAGCCAAATCTTCTTGTAAACATCTTTCACAGCTAGATCCAAACTGATGATCTTTTTGTTGACTAGAAGCTGTTCAAAACAAATGGACAAGAGTTAATGTTCCTACTGAACCTTTGACAAAAATCTAACTAGACATAACGTTAGTGAATACTTCTCTACTGACCTCCATTCCAGTATCATCATCCAACAGAGCAACAAGTTCACAGTCTGAACACAAAATAAAAAGCCAAATGTTTTCAAAGGATAAAATAATGACCAAAAACATTCAAGACAAAGTTCAAAATGTTTGGTTTAGCAGCCATGTTTGTTGGAAATAAGAACTAATCCAGACAAAAGTGATCTGTATGAGCCAAAAAATCATAAACTGTGTTGTGTGATGAACAGCTACATTCAGTGTATGAAATGAGTGCTTATTATGCCCCTTTTTTCACAGTATTACCATATATTTAACTCTTTGACTCCGCAATGACGCTCAGAACGTTGGTTTTAAAAAGGGGGAAAAAAGGACGGACGGACGCTCAGATCGTTGGCTATTTAAAACTGAGTTTTTCGTTTCTATTCCTTCGATTCATGTTTTTTATTGCTTAATTTATTATCTAGAATAGTTTCCCTTTGCTAAACATCCGGAATCTCCTTTTGTACGAAGATTTTAAAGTGATTACATTTATTTTTTCTTTGAGCGTGTTTTATTTTACATGGACCCTCAACCAGGGCCATCTAAACTTTGTAGATCTAAATATTTCTTTGATAAAGAAGTAAAATAATTCACATGACAGTGATTTTGTTTTATCTGATGGTAATATTTTTTTCTAAATCTAATGGTATCGATCTAGATCTAGTAAATTAATTTATAAAATTTATAGACCTAGGGCTAGGTCTAGTAATGATGAAGTTTAGCTGATGAAGCAGCCCCACCCCCAGCTAAAGTTCGATGTAGATCTAGAACTAATTTAGCTGTCTCTACATTATCTAGATCTAAATCTTATCAGATAGAGGTCTACTCTAGATCAAGGCACTGAAACAGAACTATTTAAGATTTTTTCCATCAAAAAATGTGGGAGTCAACCTGGACTTAGTCTAATGAGCTGGACTTTTTCGTTGAAGTAGTGACATTGGATTACTAGCTCCAGTTTATTATTTTTTGTATCTATTGCTGTTTCTTCTGTGATTTTATGTATATAAATGGATAAAAATGAGGAAAAAATTTCTTTTTATTCAATTTGGACAATAGATTTCTTAAAACATGAACTTGGATGGATATTTTCAATGTCAGTTGGTAAGTTTTTCATTTTTTTAATTTTATATACAACAACAACAACATAATTTGCATACTAGAAAACTTATCAAAAAGAAAGAACATCCATTTCTCTTTAATTGTATATCAAATTTATTATTTTCCAATAATAAATAAAAAAGTTATACAAGTTATATTGAAGCAGAGTAGCGCACTCCGAAATGGCGAAAAAATTAATTCCGTCCAAAAGTGGAAGATAATTCCGGATTAATTTCGGAGTCAAAGAGTTATTTTTTTTTTAAATTCATTTTTAAAAATTAGTTTATCTCATTCTAAAATGTTAGCAGTCCTAGTGATCCAGAAGTCAATGCCAAGTCAGCTAGCTAAGCACAAAAGAGAAAATGAGACTACCAATATTGTTACTAAAGTTATTGCTATTATCAGTGCAGATGGAGGCTTGGATATCATGTAGACCAGTGGTTAGTTTAGCATGGAATAAGGGAAGTCTGGGATTCTTTCCATTCAGTTACCAGCAGGATATAGAATTTGTTTTTACTTTTAGAAAACAAGGAAACATTTAATTTTTTTTATAGAATAAGAATAAAAGATATTTCAATCTTTAACTTTTCAACTTTGTAATTATTCATGCACTGACCTGTACAGATTTTATTTTTGATATCTCTCATCAAAGGTCCCATGCCAGGTTCTGATGAGCTGTAAGGATTGCCCAACATTCTGCCTTGAAGGAAATCTTCCTGCTGAGGATCTTTCTCTAAGATCAAGAAAAACTCTGTCACATCATTTTCTTCCTGTAAATTAAAGTAAAGGAGAAATGAAATGAGGATTCAAGTAATTTAAACTCTATATGTGTGAAGGTGCTGTTCTTTGGCTGGCCACACAACACCCTAGTTGATTGAAGGCAACAAAGTTATTGCATGCTACATTATCTTCCATATAGATAAACTGTCTTAAAGGAAGTCTTTAAAAAAACAAAAACAATCATATATTGTAAAGAAGTCAGCACTTACAGGATAGATGATACTACAGAGTCGCTCAAATATAAAAACAGGAGATCTATAGTCATCCAATGGATACTTCCTGACAGTCTGCACACATACTGACATAAACTCTTTGGTTTCAGACTCAGTGCCTGGTTGAAAGAAACAGAGATTGTTGGTGTTAGCCTATAGGAGCAATATTGAAGTGGACAAAATTACTGTAGTCAAACCAAATTTCTATTTATTTGAACCAATTAAGTTATCTTATCTTATCTAGACAAGTGACTATAATGGCAAGCATAGACACTACATAGACACTATACATATAAATCTTTAAAAGTTCATTAGTAAGTTCACTAAATAATATCTGGTTGTGATTTATACTACTATCTCCCTTTCCCCTGCTTTCACTAAATAAATGAATGTAAAATAAATATTAACCAGACGTGAGCTCCTCAAGCATGTGTAAAAGTTTCTCCTGTGTGTCATCTATGAGTTTGGTCCTCTGGACCACCAACTTTCTTAGGGATAGATAGCCATTCAGCACACAACCCACTAGCCGGTTCTTGTACTGCTGTTTCAGTTTTTCTTGTTCTATAAACATGGCCAGCAACTCTGAAACATTACGAGGATGAGTTTATGGTAAAGGTTTTATTGTTATTTTTGCTGTCCATGATAACTTGCTACAATTAATTCCTCTTACCAGTTAATGATTTCAATGCAAAACCTTGAGCTAAGTCAGAACTGAGAGTTGTCTCCTCCAGATATTGTAGATGATCAACTTCCTGCAGAGACAAATGGGACATTAAGACATAAGGTGGTGGTGTTTTTTTTCCTTCTATTCCTTGATAACAATGTGTAGGTCAGTGTAGTACTGCAGCTCTACCAAATCAAGAATTTCAAGCTGATTTGTGTGTACAAGTAGGTCTATCACTTGTCAAGCTGATTTGTGTCTACAAGTAGGTCTATCACTTGTCAAGCTGATTTGTGTCTACAAGTAGGTCTATCACTTGTCAAGCTGATTTGTGTCTACAAGTAGGTCTATCACTTGTCAAGCAAATTTTTCATCACTTGGAGTTTGAACAGAATAAATTGATACAAAATATGATGTCAATGATCTCCTTTCCTTTCTTACTTTACTGACTTATTCCTGTGAACCCCCCAGGGGAGCAAAGGGTGCAACCACACATCTCCATCAAACTCAGTTTTTAGCAGCTTTCTTCAACTGCTTTTATTTCATTTCTTTTCTTTGGCTATTATAAAGCATTATGGAATATTATTGGACATTTCCTTTTGCAATACTGTGTTTCTACTTGTAAATAGTTCTTAGAGTAAATACATATGATAAAATAACAGGTTGCTGATCACATGACCTCCCAATATAAGCTTGTTGGTTTTAATAGAACTTTTTAAAAGTTCTCATTCATTACATGCATGAAAAGATTTTAAGTTCAAAGTTTACAGAAATGTTTTCTCACTTAAACTCAGATCCAGCCCTAGATTTCCCCAGTTAGTGAAGCAAGACTATATCAATAAAACAACTGAAAAATAATATCCATGTTTTTAAAAGTTAAGAGTTTGTTTACTAAAAGATTTCAATGCATACTTAACACAAACAAGGCTTCCTTTACAGGGCTTTCTATTTCCTTACACAACATTTCAGTGATAAACAATGAGCACTTTACAACTATTACCTTTGAAATCAGCTCAGCTAGGTGAAGCATGACTCCCTTGATGGCCAGGTAATACTTCCACTTGTCCTGATTGATCAGCCTCTTGTACAAAGCCAAAAACTCAGTGGCACATTCACCGCTACGTCCAACATCATCTAGGCAGCTGTTTAAAAGTGAGACCCCCAAAAAAAGTTTTAAATAACATAAACAAAGTCACAAATTACCCCTTCTCAACATATTGCTATACCAAAAAAAAAAATTTTTTTTAGTTTCCTAACCTCTTGTTTTTCTTCATAAGTTATGTCAGGTCTAACTCACTTAAAAGATGAATTGATCATGTATACAGGTTTATACAAACTAACCTTGTGAGCATGTCAATAACTTCCTTACGTCTGCTAAATATTTGAGATATAGCTTCTATCACACTACAGGCTGTTTGTCTGGCTGACCTTGAACTTGGAGAAAACATTGCTTGCTGCAGAAGGATCGGGTCAAATTATTTCAAACAATTTTTATCTTTAAGAAACTCTTTAAAAAATATTAAGTTGGTAAATCTGAATAAATCTTTGTGGTAAAGAAACTCTTTAAAAAATATTAAGTTGGTAAATCTGAATAAATCTTTGTGGTAACTAACAGTAAGAGAAAATGTAAACTAGGAGAACAAGGTCAAGGTTAGAATGGCAACTCCAACCTGCAGCCATGTTGTCTGGGTCAGCTTCAAGGTGACTGCTGGGACTCTCCACATGTTCTGCTTCCACTTGGCCACATACTTCTCCATCAGGTACTCTGCCCTGGAGTTGTGTTTTTTTTCTGTCTCAGGCTTGGAGGGCAGTTTCTTGGGTTCTGACAGCAGCTCAGTGAAGAAAGCTTCAAGAATAGACATTTTCATCACTGAATTTTCGGATGGCTGGCACTTAGCTCTTCAATAGTTCAAATCCATTATATACAAAGAAAAAACTCAGGAAACTTTAGGCTGTCATGAAGAGATATTTTGTTTCCTTTGCTTTTTGTTTGTATAAAATGAAAGTTCAATTCTTGCATCATCAATAAGAATAAATTACAATAAAAATATTTTTAACTAAGTCAAATTAGGTCAAACATTTTCACAAGCACTATAAAAAAAAAACAACATTGAGGTGTAAAAAAAATTTGCCTTTTTTTAAAAACCATTTCAAATATAATTTGTATCTTAAGCGTAAAACGTAAAAATTAAAAAAAAAATGAACTTAAAATGTATATTGATTACCAGTGTTTTGATAAAAAAAGAAGTGTATAAAATAAACTAGACAGTTGTACCTGGTTTTGGTAAACGACGCTTCCAGTTCTGGTAAGAGTATCTGGGATCACCTGCAAGCCATTTCTTCACATCCATGTGGAATTTGGCAGGCATGGAATCAGCAGGCGTGTTCTTTTCTGCTTCCTGAATAGAGTTAAATACCATTTTCTACAATTACTTTAAGTCAATGGGTGTGGAGCGTCTTTCCCATAGACGGTCCAACTACCCTAAAAGCGTGGAACGTCTATGGGAAAGACGCTTGTACCCTAGCTTAGTTTTATTGCATTTTTTAATCTAACTTTTTAACTTACTATGCTAGAACTATTTTCCCTATATAAAAGAGTTCTTCATCCTTTGTTTACATAACAATAATAAGCTTTGAGCCTTATTTAGACTTCATTTGAATTTTTTTTTGTACGATTTTTATTTGTAAAAAATGTCCCCATGGCTACAGTAGTCCAAGACACACCCACAATGTTTACTACTGAAGAAACTTTATAGTTATTCTAAAATTTATCACAAATAAATAGTGATTTTGATCTAGATTAGATCCAGTAAGTTTAGATTTAGTGTACGATAGTTACATTTGTTACATTTTGTATTTATTTATAGTATAATATAGTATTTACTATTAGATCTAGAACTAGTATGTCATAAGGCTAGGTATAAAGTGTAGATCGATATTGACAACACCTAAGCTATTATTTATCACAAATAAATAGTGATTTTGATCTAAATTAGATCCAGTAAGTTTAGATTTAGTGTAGGATAGTTAGATTTGTATTTATATGTAGTATAATATAGTATTTATCTACTATTAGATCTAGAACTAGTATTGTCATAAGGCTAGGTATAACGTGTAGATTGATATTGACAACATCTAAGCTATTGTTGTCTCTAAAAGGTCTAGATAAATCTCTAGATCTATGCCTAGAACAAATAAAAAGAACAGAAATATTAGACCTTCATCCAATAAATAATCATTCACTTTGGGCACATTTTGCCCATTTTAGATTTTTTTTTAGTATTGTATAGGTCTCAGAAGTAGGTCAAACTGGCATCCATTTGTGTGTTATAATATGTCATATTATTTAGATTATAATTTGTATCTTGTATTTAAATGACTAGTTGTCAACATATTTAAATTCTCCATTAATTTACCTTTAATTTGATACCAAAAATGTTACTATAGCATGATTGGTACCTAAATTACAATTTTTTTGTTTTAGTGATATTAGGACAAAAAAATTTTTTTCAAAAAATTTTGTTGTTATAATGTCATATTATTTAGATTATAATTTGTATCTTGTATTTAAATTACTAGTTGTTAACATTTTCAAATTCTCCATTCAATTACCTTTAATTTGATACCAAAAATGTTACTATAGCATCATTGGTACCTAAATTACAAATTTTTGTTTTAGTGATATTAGGACAAAAAAAAATTTTCTAAAAAAAAGTAGCATTTTTTTTACAAAATAACACCGCATTCAATGAGTTAACTTGGCAAAAAGGAAAATTCTGTATGCTACACATTGTTTACTAGCCATGAGATGCTAACCTGAGCTGCCTGATAACTTTTAGAGTACAGAAATAGTTTCTTTTAAAACTAGTTTTGATCTTATGATTGTTTGACCAAGTATTTGAATGCTGGCATGTGTCTGGAGATTTAGACTAGACATTCAAATTATAGACTTCTAAGATGTTTTAAAAAATTTTGGGAAACGTGTAGGCAGCACTGTACCAACTCAAGAATTTCAAGCTGATTTGTGTCTACAAGCAGGTCTATCACTATGTTCAACAATTGGAATAGTCACTTTGTGTCATTAAAAAATGTGCATGCCTTAGATGATGGCTGAGTGGTCAAGCACTTAGCTTCAAAACTTGTAGTCCTGGATTCCAATCATGGTGAAGACTGAGATAAGCACCTGACTTTAGTTTGGGAAATTGTGCTGGCCACATGACACCTTGCTCATTAACTGTAAGCCAAAAAAGACAGATGACCTTAACATCATCTGCCCTACAGATTGCAAGGTCTGAAGGGGAACTTAGAATGCAGACAACTGTGCATGCCTTGAATGCAGACAACTGCTTAATAACAATTGTCATATTATGTCTGTTAAGCCCAAAACCAAGATGGATTTAAAGTAAGTTATTACTAATGTATATAGTGCTGTGGGTTGGCAAGATTGTTATAAAGTAAGTTATTACTAATATTACTATAGTGCTGTTGGTTGACAAGATCAAAATCTCACCTTTCTCTTTCCATTGATAAAACTGACCAGATCCTGTTTGACCAATCCTTGAAGTATCCGAAGACATGGCAGTGTGATGGACTCCATGATGACAGGGTTCACCATTCGTATACCCATTAAGAACAGGCGCATGACTGTTACAGAACAAAGAAACATACGCAATGCATAGGAAAATAATTATGGTTTGGTATCAATTAATAAATGAGTAGAAATGTGAGTGGACTGATAGATGGATATTTTGAAAAGCACAAAAAAACAACAACCTAGTTTTTGAAGATCGACATTTAATTTACCACTACAATTAAACTTGAAAAATTGAAAAATTCTAGATGAAAAAAAATTATTTTGAAAGCTTTGGTGTAACTGAATATTAATTTTGCCATAAACAGCAAAAGTGAACTAAGACAAGAAATTAAGGTTCTGATAGCAAATAAAACTTAATTCTGAGAACCACTGATAGACATTCTAGAAAAGAACTAATTTTATAATCTAAATATTTTTTTTTTCATGAAACCTTAAACATTCAAAGAGTGACTCTTATAAAAAAAAAAAAGTTAATTAAACCAGAAAGATTGACTGTAAAACTATTTATTTTAATTCTATCTTTAGTTTTTCCTCCACACAAGAATGAAAGAAAAAGGAGGGGAGGAATATCTCCTGTCTTTATGTTTGCATGCTGACATGGGAATACTGAACTTACCACAGCGAGTCCTTTGTTCCCAGCATGAGTCATCCTGATGGAGGGAAGTAGCCAACAACATAATCTCATGCCTTACAGAGGAACCCTGCACAGATCAAACAGGACAGTCTCAAGCATCATATTGTCAATGACAAAAAATGCAAATGATAATGACTGTGTAAATATTAGGCTAATGGATAAGTATTTCTTCTAACACCTTTTATGGTACAACAGTTAGTGATAATGTCAGTATTTTTTAATATACTATTATATATACCTCATCTTCTAAAACATTTACTATGTTACAAATGCTAATGATGGCGTCTGAGTAAATTTAAAGACATTTGTGCAACAATAAAGCTATTTACCAAGTCTGGGTTGGATTGATGCCCTTTGATGGCCGAAGTAATTCTAGTCATGACAAGGTTGTTCATCTCTTCTGTGCCCTTTCGATTGTCTCGAGTTAAGAGACACAGCAATGTGCGCACCTCAGTACGTACAGAGAGAGAGCCAAGTCTAAGGTTGTAATCAATCAGCTGTTTGATCATACCCTGCAAACACACAGTGAAATGAAACTTAACAAAAGGATGTTAGATGTTGGACACATTTCAAATAATATTCAAGAAATGAACATGAAAAGAAGACAAACCATGGACAGAAATGAATGGAAAGCTTTAGAACTTCTACAGATGACATTGTCAGGTACTATTAAAAACTAATTAACCTAACCAATCTTTTCATATATTAATCAACCTAACCAACCTTTTCATATATTAATCAACCTAACCAACCTTTTCATACATTAA
>JADKLZ010003886.1:4918657-4944392 GCA_021533235.1 Biomphalaria straminea | reverse complement strand
TGACTGCTGTGAGACTCAGTCGACTAACTATAACTACAAGACTAACCTTGACTGCTGTGAGACTCTGCAAATTTGACTAAGTTGAATGGCCTGGAGACTGAGACAGATCTAGCAGTGACCAAGAGATGTTGGAAGGCCTCCACATCCATGTCTGGTACATCTGGAGATGGGAGACACCTCATGACATGGTTCAGTAGAGCATGATCCTAAGAGAGAAAGGCAGAAACATTGTTATACAATCATTGTTTTACCGCATATTAAAAAATAATCAACAAATGAAATACTTCTTCAATCTTTCTGAAATCAAATTAATCAGTTATAGAAAAGAAAAACATCTGTACACAATAAAATTAAGCAGTTATACAAAAAATCATCTGTACATAACAAAATTAATCAGTTACACATATTGTTTTTGTACAGTAGTTACGCTGAGGTTGTCAATTGTAATCAAACTGAATTTCCATTAGATTGGATCAATAAAAATTATCTTATCTTATACAAATAACATCTGTGCATAATAAAAATAATCACTTATCCTGTCAAAAGCAACTCGGCCACTCACTTTATGATTGTGATAAGCTGTTTTTGTGTTAAATAGTGAAGCCAGCAATGACTTGGTATGTAGCTGAACTAGTTCTGGGGCAGTCAATGTTAACAATGAAGTGGCCAGGGTGAGAGTCTTCTCCCTTGCAGCATCCTCTTCAGCTTGAGGCATGATAGTGAAGGCTCCATCCAGTACTTCCAATGCACTGCTCAGCAACCTAATAAAACATGGGACACAATGATTTCATTGGAGATATGTTAGAAGAAAACCTTACTTTTCATTCAAAGGAGTTCAGATTAAAAACTCTACTTGTAAAGGATTAACTAGTCAAGCATCTTGAACCATTTCAAAAAATAAATTTAAAACATTTTTTTTGCATTTTGTGAAGCAAGATCGAGAGATATTGTTTTAAGATTAATAGTAATTCTTGTGTGCTATTTATTTATAAAGAAAGTTTCTTAAGAAATACACATAAAAAGGTGTTACATACATAAAATATGCCCTCACAAAAATTTATTTTAAAAAATTTTTTGTCAAAAATAGTATATTGAGGAAATCAGGTTATTTTAGTGAAAGAAAAAAATTATTTTGAATTTTTTCATTAAAACATACACATTTCTTAAACTATACTTGGATAATACAATTTTATGCTGAACCAATAGACCCATACAGTGCATGCCTTTACCTGTCTGCTCCTGTTAGGGGTACTGCAGCCACTGGACTAGCATCTGCTTCAGCACTGGTTGCATTGTTACAAGAAGGGGTTACTTTAGTGGGTGTAGGAGCACTGGGTTCTGGGAAGTCTTCAGGTTCTTCTGGCCAGCCAAATGTTTCTTTAGTTTTCACATAGACTTTAACAGAGTCCACCATTGTGACTGAATTGGGGTCCTGGCTGCAGCCAACTGAATGGAAAAAGCATCAATTGAAAGTGACTTTTCTTATTGTATGATGTTTGGTAAACTTTAACGTAATAAATGTCATCAAGGTTTGTCAATAAGTACTCACAGAAAATGTCAAATTTCTTATCAGCTGTAAGTGATTCCTCTCTAGTGAATGGAATGTCAAACCACCTAGCTCTCATGTTCAGCTGAAACATTGCAATCAAAACAAAATATTTGTTTCCATTTGACTAAATAGTCAATGACAAAGGATCAGGAGGGTTAAATATAAAGAAGATATTACTTTCTAAATATATTTTCCTAACACTTATTTCTTAGTTATGTTGGAAATAAATGTAATGGTCATAGAAATTCACTAAAATGCAAAAAGTTGTTTATAGAGTTCTTATACAACATTATATGATTACTTTTTTTAAAAAAAGTTTGATACAATTTGTGGTATCAAGTGTTTCAAGTACACTGCCATTATTGAAACCTAATGATGAGAAACCTAATTAACCAAATGAGTTTGCAATTTTGTCAAGTTGTATAAGAAATTTGCAGACACCCTGTTTGTCAACATGAAAAGATATTTACTTGAAGTTGAATTTGCCTGCGGAAGACTTCAACATAGGAAGGGGCTCTCTCGACAGTTTGAGACCCAACAAAGATGCGAATGCCAACAGGAACAGTTGAGTTGTTGGTATTAGTAATCTCCATGGTGAAGCCATTTGGCTGAAAAATATAAAGTAAAAAATCATGAACTGTGCCAATTTTTTTCTATTTATTTCAATTAACAAACTGAAGAATAACAAATGAGTGTAAGTCTATTGAACAATTCATTAGATAATAAATGACAGTATAAAACTTTCGTATACCTTGGTACTAGCAATGTACAGACCACTTGTGTTGAGCCTATTTTTAACCTGCTGTGTATTATATACTTGAAGAATGTCATTGCCTCCATACTGGGGAAAAATATCAAACTATTATGAAGTTTTCTTATTATTTCAAGACATAACAAATCCATGTTTATTTAGTTTTAAAAAAATCTTTTAAAAACATCAATTGCTAACACTAGTGATATAAAAAAAACTTGTTTAATATTAAAGCATTTCTATAAAATAAAGAACTATAACAGTCTAATATGGAAACATAATCTTTATAATCATGGCTAGAAAAATTTTTTAATCCATTTATTTATGATTAAATGTAAAACTTTCAATTAGAGACTTAAGTTACATAGTCACTGACTCACCTCCACATCATTAGAATGTTGGCAGTGTTCAAAGAAGTCCACTGGAAATGATATAGCACTGTTGGAGCGACCTGCAAATACACAAATATTCATACAAGTCAAAACTTTTTTTAATTACGATTTTCTGATATACATATAATTATAAAAAATGGCATTAAGACAGTAATAGAATGTAGCCATTGTTAAATGTTAGTGTACCTGACTTGACAATTTTCTTCTTCTTGACAGGTTTCAATACAGAGATGGGGCTCTTAGGTTGTAAGTTAGGTGACATCCAGTAGTTAGTGGACTCAACATTGGCCATGTAAATTCTGAGGCTACCATCTTCACACAGCAGGATCATTGTGGTACGATGCTGAAAGTTAGAATCAATAAGGGATTCATATTTGCAGTACTATTTGTTTATGTTCAAATGTTCATGAAGCTGTGATAGAATGACCTACTGCGGCCATAGTGTAAGGAAATATGTGTGTTAATAAAAAAAATAATGCCTTACAATGCAGAATAATTGTTAAAATCTTCTAAAAAAAATGTCAATTTGAATTTCATAAGGAATCATAATATTATAAGTACACAATAGATCAAATAAGTAGAGTATGAGTAGATATCTAATGTTGCATTGATTAGTCTTTAACTATTGATTTTGTTTCTGTTCTTACTAACCAAACACTAACAAAAGAATAACATCATGGACTAGAGTAATCACAAACCTGATCAGAATTGGATGCTGGATGTCTGATAGCAACGACATCTTGAATCTGAAATGTGGACACGTTTATAAGTAAGCGTCAAAATAGTTTTTGTTAGGAAATCTGGTTCTAAGTAAATTAATGAAAAATTTGGTAACAAATCCCTTATAATTTAATTTGATACCAAATCCAAAAATAAACTTTAAGAACGACAACAACAAAATTTACTTAAGCTTCCTAAGGTAAATAAATTATGTTATTGATTGAGAAAATTATTTTACTATTCTACAATTGTAAGATTCTACCTAACCACTTAAACATCTAGAACTAAGTGACCAAAAGCTACCAAAACTTATAATAAGAAATTGATGAATTTATCCCCAACCTTTGCTTTGGATGGCAGCACTTTGATTTCTTGCACAATGATGACATCCGGTTTGATCATTAAGACTATGGGGTTGTTGGTGGTCTGAGCCATGCAGTACAAAAGGCCAGTGTGTCCAGGAACTTCTGACCAGGAGACTAGAGGCTGACTGTTGCTACTTTTACCTCCACCATTGGAACTAAAACAGAAACAAGAATGTTTGACCTTTCAACCACACTATCTCAAGCACATTTTTAATTGGGAATCAAGGCTCATTCCTGAACCTGTTCCAAACACACATCAAATAAATAAATACTTACATATCAATTAAATGAATTGATATATTTCAACCATTAAGCCTTGTTAAATTTAGATTAAGTTCAATTATGACCATTCCCTCAATAAGCACAGAACATTAAAAATAGCAAATTGTAAGAGAAAGACTATATGTTTGTTTATATTGACTTCTGCTTAGGTTATATTACCTACCTCTTGAATGTAATAGGAAATAGATTGGTCACAGTAGATAAATCTTTAGCTACAGGGGCTGCAAAACTTTTACCTATACAGATTGAAATAAACACATTCAATTACAAGACTTGGTTCTATAGGTATTATGTGAAAGTTAATTTTATTTATATGAACATTTCTGTTGAAAAGTGAAAATGTTTCATGTGCAAACAGCACTGTAGTTTGTTTATAGTACAGTCTAAAGTCAATGTATAAATAACAGTACATTTTGATTGTACTATGAAATGACTTTATTTGTGTTAGGGAAAATGTTACAAGATATTTATTTAAAACACAAATGTTCCTCCAATCCAATATTTGTTGTTTAAATACTGAGACAGTACAGAATGACTAACCTGAAGCATAACTGAAAAAGACAAGCTGTAAGGCATGGGAGTAGTAGACAGAGACACCTCCGCCTCCTGCCAACTGTCCAGTTGTATCCTGACCAAATATATGACAACTTTTTAACTTTAAATAGTGTACTTACAGGGATTATATAGTCACATCTAAGAAATGGTGATCAGACACTACTCATATGTATGTCAAAGTTCTTACAGAACATGATACATTTAGATTGCTAGACGAGGCCTTACATGCGGCTAATATATTTGAATACATTGTCTTTTACTGTACCCATCTATTGAGACATTCAATAATCATTACTGTAACCCATCTGTTTTAATTTATATTGCCCTGAAAGCTACATATTTCTTTACACCCCATTCAAACAAGCTTTCTTATTAAGCAACCTACATATGTTGATAAAACTGATGAACAAACTTCATTTCTGAGCCTTTTCGCTTGTATACTAAGCACAATTGATATGTCAAAGAGGAAGCTAATAAATGTTTTTTAATGATGAATATATATACTGTTGAGTTTCAAGTGCATTTCTGGTGATATCATTTTTTTTGTTTACTTTCAAACTATAGTATCGCTCTATTGAATTACAAAATAATCAATACTAAAACCATTAAAAAACAAATCAAACCTTCAGATCAGCATGCTTCACCTCCATGACGTTGGTGATGTAAAAAGGGCCATGTTTGGCCAGACTGGACTCGTCCAGTGTCTGAGTGTAGATGTAGCCAGTAGACGCCATTAGCACCATGGCCCGACTCTCATCGCTGAAGATGAAGGTGACATCTTTCACTTTTCCACTGGGCAACAAGAAGTAGTATTGTGGGCTGATAGCATCCACGCCCAGGTCATAGATCTGATAGACCAACAAACATGTTAGTTCTATTCAAATTACATTTTAAGAGATATTTTGTACACTTCTAAGGTAAGAATAACACTTCAACCACTTTTTACACATCAGTATTATTTTATTATTAGAAGAATTTCTTGTATTAAATGATATGAAATGTGTGTACAGTGTTTCCTTAATGTCTTATTATGTGTCTAAATAACTTTTTAAAAATGATTTATGGTTCATTAATAATCATTTTTCAGGTGAATCCTTTTTGTCAAGATAATATCCTAACGTGACTTCCAATGCTAAACATATTTACCTTGACAAAATCAGATGTAATTATGGCCAACTCTGTTTGAGAACCTGGAAGCCAAATTGCCTGAAATACAAATTTTTATGTTGATTTTAAACTATCCTAATGGTTTATTTTTATTATATGAAGAAAGGTCATACATTTTTAAACCAAGTGTGCAATTGTTAACAGTAAAACAAATGTTTATTTTATGAAATTAACCGTGATAGTTTTTACCTTTATGATAAAGTTTCCAGTGGCCAGTGAAGGGTGGAGAACCAGATGGTCAGCTACAGTGCCAGAGCTGGTGAAGGTCACCACGTGACAATCCTAGAAGAGACAAATTGAAAGTCATTTGTTTTCTTTCTTGTTTTTTCCAGGCACATTACAAAAATGGAGATGGTGGGGGAGGGGAAGAGAGACCTAGTCAAATAACTATGCCAGTAATAATCACTTGATAATAAAACCAAGAATACTCAACCTTTAAACCACAGACTGCCAGATAATCTTCATTGCAGGGATTTCCAGTTATAGACAACACAGTAAATGGAACAGGTGCTGATGACAGGCGCTGAAAAGGACAAATAAAATCAACCAGAGATTTTTAAAAAAAAAGTAATTTGGTGTTACATACAAACTTGAAGTCAGTCACCAGCCAGCAGACAGTCCTACACATAACACTACATACAAGATTACAACTAAATATCATTAAGTCAGTCACCAGCCAGCAGACAGTCATACACATAACACTACATACAAGATTACAACTAAATATCATTAAGGGTAGTAGAAATGCTTCTGTTGAAACACAAAAACTGCTTTTAAATCTTTTTTCAAAATTATTATATACCTATCTAGATACAATTTGTAGTCTAAGTTTAGGAAAACCATAATTAGCTGTTCTTAGTTTTTTTGGAAAAATATAATTAGCTGTTGCAACATAGATGATGATAGAGAAATGATACAAACTACTTTACATTAACTTGTTTTCTAGATGTTATACATGTATTAACATAAAATATGCCCAATTTATTTTTAATTATACTTTAAATGGCCTATAGGTATTCGTTGCACCTATTTCAATCAAGCTGTATAGATTGAGGAAATGTCCTATAGTTTTGAGTAAAAAATATGCTTGTTTTCTGTTGGACCTAAATCCAGTTAGATATAGGTCACACTGCGGAAACAAAATACTTACAGTGAGGGTCAACTTTTTCTTGCTGGAATCTGCCTGCTTTAGAAGGGCACTAAGCTGAAGAATGGTCATCTTGCCTTTTTCATGGCTAACTGCCAGGTGCTGCCTCCTGCCTTGTGGTGAAGACAGTACACACATCGCTACTCGACGTATCATGTGAGCAGTGATTAGTTGCCTAATGGCCTGACCCTGATCTCCACTATAGTTCATGCGGACATTCTCAAAGGCTCCTTCTTGAGATCCGAGTGTCACAGTCTAAATCAAAGTCAAAGAAAACAAAAGGTTTATTTCTTCTAGCCTTAAACACACTAGATATAAAAAACAAATAAAAGCATTTCAATTTCCAACCCTCAAAAGATTTTTTGTTACATCCCCCTATTAAAACAAGTTTACACTATGTTGACAAAATTAGCACCTGAATAGTTTTTAGAGAACAAAATTAATTAGATTTAAATACCATTTTTCTGACTGGAATAGCCATCTTAATACTCAGTTTCTATGATGAACTTAACAAAAAAATAAGTCTTTTTTTTTTTTCTATAAAAAAAACAAAAAACAAAACAAACTTTAAGCTAAAGAAACAGTTTTAATGGAACTTTAATGAATGAAGCTCCACACCAACTGCACAGATGCAGTGAAATAACAAAAACTGGTTCATCAAAAAGTTAACTCTGAATGAATTACAAGAGGAAAATTCATTCAGTAGTGATCAATATGATGCTTCATTACCATGAGCTGATCTGTTGTGGTTTCTATTTCCTTAGGCAGTCTGTGGAGGTCTGCCAGAGTCTGCTGGGCCTTGGCACTGCTGCCAGCCATTGACACTGACTGGTACCTCTGTGTCAATGGTGGGATGATACCATTCAGGATATCCAAGACATTCTGTATTGTTTGAGATGCATTCTGGAAAAGTTAGAAATGCAAGAAACTATACTACAAATCAGTCTCAATGGAAAAACAACTTAGTAGCATAAGAAAATATTTATATTTTTGGAGATATTTAAATTACTCTTCTACTGATTCTCAAACAAAATTGATTTCGATGGGTCACACACAATTTGATTTCATCTTAAGACCAATATTGAAAAGCTTACATCTATTTCCAAGCTTTGCCACTTTTTATAGCCTGACATAATTAGAAATGCCAGTCTATATATCAGCGACTACAAAACATGCCACAGTATATTATAAAAAAAAGTAATTTAAATTCAATCCTTGAAATTCAAGACCCACTTTCAATAATCCTTAAGACATCTTTAGAAACCATATAATTAAAGCAGTTTAAAAAGTAAGAAAAAAAGAAATGAAAAGAAAAAAAAGGTTTCCTTACCAAAAGTGTCAACAAGTTTTCTTTTTGAGCCTAAAACAAAAAAGTGAAAATGATTAGGTATGATTTGAAACAAATCTTTATTTGTAAACAATAAGTTATGAACATCCATTACATCTAGCTAGCACTTGCCTGTATTTGCCCACACACAGCTTCTTTGGTCTTCGTGAAGTATTCAAGGGCTCGCATTCCTTCTGCTGTCTTGCCAGACTCACTGTCAGGGAATGGAGGTAACCGCCGACGAAGTGAGCTGTGATGATGTTCAAATGGTGACTGAGACATGGGGGCTGTACTCTCTAGCCCTCCTTGTGATGTTCTTCTAGTCAAAGCCTGAATAAACATAGAGAATGTATGTAAATGATTATGAAATGTCAAAGCATTTGGATTTCAAATCAAGGACCCTGCATTCAAGTTCAAGTGGAAAGCATAATTTGAATTTATTCTACATTTAATTATGTTATTGAATCTCTCAGCTCTATTGGGTACCAGATGTCTGTAAGGAAAAATACAAGAGTAGATGCGCTATAATGGGTGCCAGATAACTTTTGGATGGCTGTCTGGTCGTGAGGTATGCGTACTGGACTGTTGTTCGGACTTTTCAATGGTCCTGAGTTAATACTCTGCCTGCTGCCATCCCCCATCGACCTATGGGAGGTTTAGACTAGGAAGTAACTTATCTTCAACTCTGAAGGCACATCCAAAACATGTCAAACATTTTACAAACATCCAATGTCTGTAAGGAAAAATACTAAGGGGTTGATGTGCTAAAAACTTAACTTTCATTAACTGTTGGCTAAATAAAAGTGATGAACTCACTCATTAGGAGAAACAAATGTTAATGTCTATCACTACTGTGAACAAGTCTCACCTTGCAACTGCCATCCTCTTTGGCTCCACAATCACAAAAGAAAGATCCAAACTTGGCATAAGTCAGGTCATGGTCTTTGTGGCACACCTTGGCACACATTGTGCAGACACCAACACCATCCACCATTTTACAAGTGTGACAGTGATACCTGGAGAGAAAGGCAACACTCAATGCTGGAGCATACAAGATGAATAATTCAACAAGTTTAGTGCAAACAAATATTACATTGGAGAATATAACTTCATGAAGAATTACATTTGTGAACTTTGTACTAAAAAAAAAAGTTCCCTTTTTAGACCTTGTGGTCTGTTAACTTAGTGCTGGCACAGAATAAAACAAAACAACAACAATAAAATGATGAACACTAGCTTTATAACTTTAATGCAGTGAAAAGAAGTTTCAAACAATAGGATGAACATACATTTTACTCTTAGGTTGTAACATAATTAATGGTAGCGCAAAAAATGATTGTGTTTACCAATGTTGGTTCATGAATTCCTTCTGTGTAATGGTGAATGTACAAAGTTTATTGTTAAGTGTTTCTTCATCCTGAAAGTACAATGTAAACATATTTTGTTTTAGTGCCTCATCTAAATTGACATATTTTAAGAATATATTTTCTTTCTTTTTTTTTTCCAATATTCTTATCATTTCAACTTTCAAAACTTCCACTGAGAGAGTTAAAATCAATTACCGAATCTTCTCCAGCAGATTCTTCTTCATCATGGACATTGTCTTCTACCCATTCTCCCTCAGATTCCTGTAGATTCAGGGTCTCTTGTTCCAGGAAAGGTGAAAAAGACCTTGCTCTATCTGTTGACCGTTTCAGTGACCACAAAATTTGTCCAATATAAGACAGCAGACAACACAGTGTTTCTACCATACCCTGCTGCAACACACACACACATTGACAACATTGACTTATAAAATAAGAACTCATGAGTAAAATAAGTAAGTAATCCTTGATTTCATGACTTTTGTAGATTATAGTTTCCTATATATAACATACACAGAGCATTGAGTGGTTGTAATTTGTGCAAAATTCAGTAAACTTTTTATGACATCTAAATAAAGTTGCAACAATTTTATATCCCACATGGTAATAATGTTTTTCTAAAAGACCCTACTCAGATCTATAAAACTTAAGAATGGAATATGCATTTTTAATAAATTATTAAACATTGTATTTTTCAAACTAAATAAGGCAGTCATGTACTAAAAATGTGCTTTAACTAAATATGAATAATATTAATACTGTAGACTCACTTGTTCAGATTCATTTTTGATGGCTGCTTCCAAAGATTCTGTTTTGGTTAGACTGGATTTACTAAGAAGTATAGAAACATATATCCCTCAATAAGAACATAAGTACTATATTAGTTTGAATGCAGCTATTGGAAATTCAAATGATCTATTTAATAAAACAGTGTAGTCATAACTGGCCATAAGTTGAATCATTGGGCATATAATGAGCTTATCTTTATCACCCGTTCAAGACGCTTTCAATTTACTTTTTGTACTAGACATAAATTTAACATAAATTTAAAAATATGAAAAACAGACAAGCTGTAAATAATTATGCATATGATTTTCAATGTTTAGAAAAAGTGCATATGATGTGGAAAAACTGACCAAAGTTCCAGCCAATGTATTGTGGCCTGAAACAGGTGCACATGACCACTTCCTGTGCCAGCACTTGCAAGGGTCTGCATGATCAGCATCAGGTCAGGAAAAGCCAGAAGATCATTGGGCTTGCCAGACTCTAGCATCTTGGTGCCCATTGGCAGAACTGACTGTAAGATTGTGATTACACCATCTTCTCCAATAGGACTGGAAGCACAAAGTAAATGATAAATTTGAGACTTAGAGCAAGAATTAAAATTATGTAATTATGTAGAACAAAAAAAAGTAGCACTATATAAGTTACCTCTTCTCTTTAACAATGTGTTGAATTAATGTCTGGAATAGACCACAGTTTTCTTTCACTACTTGATCTGTTGCTTTCTCCTTTAAAAATTAGAACAAACCAGATTGTAAAAATTAATTGTTTTAATTTCTATTCCGGCACTTTTTTAACATCTCAATCAAGAAAATTACAACATGCACATTGCTTAAGGTAATAGTTTTTTTGTTTTATACTAATTTGTTGAACTTTTTGGTATTAATGAATATTATGAGTATATGAGTATTAATAATATTTTAAAAAGTTAAAATCAAACAGAGAAAACCAAACACACTTCTTACCTCAGATCCTTGTATGATTTTGACCAACAAGTTCTGCAAATCTTTTTGTTCCACATTGGCCAGACCAGACAAACCCTGACAAAGGGCACGAAGGTTTTCATCATTGGTCTCTTTCTCAGCTGAAAAGTATAAGAAATGTATGCAACAAAAATTACTTGACGTACAGTTTCTGTATTCATCACATTCATTTTTTGATCAGTAGTTAATGTTTTTGCTAATGAAAAAAGTACCTAGCTGGAACAGCTTGATGAAAAATTTAAGAATTCTTGTTGTGTATGCATCGCTCAGATTGGATTTTGATACAGACAGCAATAAGGAAGTCATATCTGACAAGAAAGAGAAAACATATAAATATATAAGTTACGTTAACAGATGTCTATATCACCAAGAACTAGACAAGTAACCAACAAGACTTATTATAATTTCTGTCAAATTGATAGTATCTTTAAAAAAAACTATCTGGTGGCCTACCAGATTTTCCTGTGTACACAGCTTTGAAGGCTTGCCTTGCAGCAGGTTTCTCCAGATTGGTCTCCATAAACTTAATACACTCATACAGAATTTTTTCATCCAAGCCACTAGAAAATAAAAATAGTAACTTCATAATCCTAGTCAAAGTGAATAGTTCTTTTAGATACCAGAATGCTAAAATTGTGACAAATGTAGTCATGGCAGAGAAACCAATCATTGAAAAAAAAGTTGATTAAAGCTTAATCCAGTATTCCCTTACCTTTCAGCATCAGAGAAGTCAACAATGACTTGATCACAAGCCTGAATAGCATGCCTGTAGGCTTTCTCTTCAAATCTAGCTTCATCCTGAGGATGAAGGAACTTCTCTTTCAATGTAGTCACCTAGATGGAAAGAAATGTGTAGAATAATTCCTAGAGTTACAATACTAGCCTATAATCAATAGTCAACATTCACAAAATTATCTTGAAATCAATATACTAAAGCATTTTTAAAAACAAAATCTATGAGCTTTATGATGGTTAATAACAACAAAAATGCAGCCGAAGGTTACTTTTGAATGTCCAATCTATTGAAACATCACAAGCACACTAACAGGACCAAACTTTAACTGTCAGCTCACCATGTCTCTGAGATATTCTGTAGTGACATCATAGATGAGTGGAAACATGAATTTGACTAGTTCAGTGTTACTGGCTTCACTAGGGCACCACCTAAATAATCATAATTAATTATAAATAGGTTGGCATATTTAAACTATTTGTAAACAGTGCAATAAAAAACAATGACTTTTGTTTTAGACTAGTTATTTAGACTGACAACTACATAAGGCTAGAAAGAGCTTTCTTTTCTGCCAAGAGGAAATACACATTAACTATGAACATTGCTATTTTATTCAACTCTACATTTGAGACATCATGGTTATCATTTAATCACCTTACTGGCATTCTCCTTACTTTTTATATTAATTATATTTAACAAGCGAAAAAAAATTTGATTCTTTAAAGAAATCACATACAGGCAGTAAAAAAAATACCATTGGAAAAAAAACAAGTAAAAAAAAATTCCTTTCTATCCTAAATAATTGTAACAATCAATAAACTGAAACTTACAAAATCAAGTCGCTGCCAAAACGAACTAGAGAGTGAAGCACATGTCTCAGTGAAGCATTGATACAAAATGGGGATTGACCTAGAAAGTTTTAAAAAAAAAAACACACTTCAGTTACACACTGAAGATTTTCTGGCTTATCTATTTTGATAACATTCATTTATCAAAACTAGACTACACTAGATGCTACCCAACAAAACAGTGTTATGTCCTTGACTCTAACTACCTACCAGACAAAGTCACCATGTGCGCACTATGCACAGCATCAATGTAGCTCTCACTTGGGATTGGGTCAGTGGCAAAAGCATTTCTCTGAAAAATACAAACAAAAAGTTATCAAAACATAAAATTAATGTCATGTTGCTAGCTGTCATAAACTAATAAATTTCTTCTATATTATTAAATATAGTTTTTCACAATAACATGTACAAATAGATGCAGTGAGTGTGTCTAAGGTGGACTGATACTGTTCTTCCAGCTAGAGGATAAAAAAAAGAAATATCTTTCAAGAGAAAATTTTTGTTTTTTTTATGATAAAACATAAAAGCTAAGGATCTTTAAGGATCCACTTAGGAATTTCAAATGTTCCTTTTTGAAAGAATGTTTAAATCCTCTCTTGCAAAAGCACAACACAGAGACCCTCTCAAGCAACAACCCCACATAATACCAGAACTGATGAAATATTTTACCCATGCTCCCATGGTGGGAAACTCATTTCCTCCACTGCTGTTCCATTTCTCCACTGCAGTTCTGACAGAGCTTGGCAATAGGGCAACAACTGCAGAGCCTAATCCCTTCACAGCACTAGGGTGACTGGACCCAACACTAAGAACTTGGCCAAAAGCTTTCAATCTCTGACTAGTCAATGTTTTGTCTTCAGGAGAGGCTACATTACTCAGGATGAAGGATCTGTAACAACAACCAATTAGTTTCCATGCAGTTTATTCATAATATAAAACCTCAAACATATATCTCCAGAAAATATTTATCTTTGGGAACAAATGAAAGAAATAGAATCTTAGTTTCAGAATTTCCTATTGCTAACTTCTGACATAGAAATTCTCAATTAATACAAGTTCAAAGAAAAGTGTAAAGTAAAATGTTGTGAGTGTCCAAAAGTCAAATTTGTAATAGATAAAATTCAGAATATATATTTCAAGACAATTTATGGTAAAACTAAAAAAACAAAAAACACCATGAAGTCTAAAGTGGAACTAAAGTTGATTAGTACTTACCTTGCAAATATACTAAAAGCTTCAATGAGATTAAAGACATCATGAATGAGGTCTTTAGTAAACTGCATGGCTTTACTTGGTTCTGGGTCAGACTGAAAGTAATACCCAGAAATTGGTTTCTAGTTAACAAAGATGTACGCCAAATAATGTTTAATATTCAATTAGAATTATTGTTAAACTTCAATAATTGGTAAGTTTTGAACTCCTATTTCATTAGACATTAGGAGTTTGCAATTTGTTTATATTTCCTTAGAGAAATCATTATGAGTTTGGAACTTTCATATTTCCTTAGATTATTAGGCGTTGGAAATTTGTTCATAACTGTGTGAGAACGTTTATATTCTATAAACACTATTTCCCTGTAGAAGATAAGAAAATTGAAGGGAGTAAAATAGAGATATTCAAACAGCTTTTTTTTTTTACTATTTCTTTATGTAGTTTTAAGTCAATTATTTTTAAATTATTGTATTAATCATAGAAAGAAAAAAAAATATTTTTTCTTCTTCTTAAGTTTGTCAAAGATATGCTGAGTTATGAACAATCTAATTTTACCATAGATTTTGTGTACAAGTCATCTAATGAAACTTGGCATTTGGCAATCACGGCATCTAGAATAAGAATATCTGACATCCCTGGCAGGTCTTTAGCATTGACTTCACCAGTTGTAACTGATGGCAATTTGGACATCTACAAAGGAGAGATATTGAAATAATGTAAAAACTGCTAGTTAAAACACAGTAACATAAAACTATAATAAATGTAAAGGTTACTCTATTCCTAAGCAGGATTTGCTTATTAAGTCTTATGTTTCCCCAGTGCTGGATGTGAAAACACTAAAAAATAACATTGGTTCTACTTGCATTTCACTAAGGCAAATAATAGTGGACCTTCCCCACCTCTAACTGCTATTTGATGGAGGTCTGGATCTCACTACTCCAGGTGAAAGTCTATGTTTCACTATACTCTAATATAGGATGTAAAACCATCATGAAGTTGTTGTTTTTGGCAACTTGTGAATGTGATAGCAGGACCTGGATCTAGGATGTGAGTATTCCACAGGTAATGCACAAGACAGTTTTATTTGGAAAGCTCTGTGGATGGCAAAGTATGGGCCATTGGCCAACCCCACCATGTCCTGTGGATATTCTAGACCCAGATGTTCTTTTACATCAGCATTGGAGCAACATACATGACCGATAACTTCTTTAAAATGCAGGGATTATATTCAAAAACCACCTTACACTAAACGCCAGGAAAATATTGGTTCTAACAGTGAAAGGAGACATTAACTTTAACTAACATTAACAGCACTCAAGGAATATCAATGATGATCAGTCCTTGTATTTAAGCAATGTTTGTTTTGAGTGTATTTTATTTTCTGAGTATAAACAGAAACATTATGAAGGATGGAAGTTTCACGTTTACAAAGTAAACCATTACTGATAAATAAAAGGCAAAGACAAAAAAAACTACACAGCTTCCAACCTGCTCTTTGATATAATTCTTAGCCAGTTTGACATCATATCTACTGGTGTTACACAGACTTGATGTAGTTTCCAAAAGCTCTTCTGCCTCTTTAGAAGTCAAGCCTTGTTTCAGTAAACAGTCCTAGGGGGTGACATGAACATGAAACATGACATAATAATGAGTTCACCTGCATGAAGTTATTACACTTTTTACTTCAAGAATACGTTCACTTTAAAAGTTTTATACTTGATAAATGAAATTGCAAGTAGTTATATATAACAGAGGTTTTTGTAATTTCCAGGAACTACCATTGACTGACTTACCTGTATCCACATTGAATAAGATTTGTGTGCCAGCCTTGGAGCCCATCGAAGTGTATGCAGTATGTAAGACCCCTCCATGGAAACATCATTGTTCTTCAAGAGCTGGAGGTACTCAACTGAAGGAGGGAGGCATGACAGCAGCCTCCACAGGAGCAGGAAGTGGTAGTGCATGGCAGAAGCATCCTGGGAGATGCGTAACAAATGGATTTCTCAACAGTTAAAAAATGGCATCTTTATTTAACTGCTACTGAAATCTTAAGCTTTAAGTAATTCAAAGATAATTTGATGTTTATCTTATAAGGATTAACAATGAAAATAAGATTCAGAATATCTTAAGTGTTTTGTGATTTCAGAGTTAATGTGGGTGTAAATTGGATTATGTTGAGTTTCCACACTGAAAGGATTGTCATTCCTATACTTATGAAATTACTAAATGATAAAGAACCAAGATTTGTAGGGAAAAAAAGAATATTTTTGAAAGTTTGTATTTTGGTTCTTTGATGAAATATTCATTAAGAGCTTATTTTATTAGATTGATGATGTGTATTTATTAAATATGTGCAGACATTTTTTTTCACTTAGATGCTCTCTACTAGAACAATCAAGATTAGAATACATAATTGTCAATGTAAAAGGTTAAGCTTAAAGTCAGTTCATTCCAGATTTAAAATTGGTTTGAAGAATACTTATACATATATAACAACAGTAGCATGTGCTGCCTATATTGATTTATCAAGTACCAAACAAAAGAGGGTGATTGAGTACAGGTCCTTGGTGCTGTTCTGATGGGCTGCTTCTTTTGCCAGCGCTTCAATATAGCTCCTCTTGTCTGTTCTGATGCTACGCTTGACATTCCTATCTATTTCAGCATATTCTTTTTGTGCCTTTCCTTTTGCTGCCCTTGTTTTACTGTTGTTCACATCTGCTTTCTTCTCTCTTCTTTCCTTGATCTTCTGAAGAGTTTCTGATGAAATCCACTTCTTGTGGGTGTATGACTTGGGACCAAGGATTTCTAGGCATGTGGAGGTTACTGTTTCTTTAACTTTCTGCCACGTCTGTTCTACTGTCTCTTCTTCTTCTAGCAGCTCTTCTAGGAGTTGGAACTTGTTAGATAAGGTGACTTTGAACTCTTCCTGTTTTATGCAGTCTTTCAGCGCAACAGTATTGTAGTGTTGGCGTTGGCTGGGCCCACTTGCCCAAGTCTTTTTCAGCTTCAGTTTCACTCGAGCGCATGCGCATAGAAGATGATGATCTGAAGAAACATCTGCTCCTCGTCTTACACGTACATCTTGAAGAGATCGACGGAACTTCTTCACAATACAGACATGGTCTATTTGGTTTTCTGTTACTAGGTCTGGTGATATCCATGTTGCTTTGTGTATTCGTTTGTGTGGGAAGACAGTTCCTCCAATCACTAAGTTGCTTGTGGCACACATGCCCGCAAATCTCTCTCCATTTTCATTCATCTCGCCTAATCCATGTTTTCCCATGATCTCTTCATATCCTTTGTTGTTATTGCCAACCTTAGCATTGAAATCGCCCATTATGATGAGGATGTTTCTTTTTGGTTTGTCCTGTAGGATGGTAGTCAGCCTATAGTAAAAATTGTCCTTCTCCTCCTCTTCACTGTCGTTTGTAGGGGCGTAGCATTGGACAATGTCTAAGTTAATTCTTTCCTGCACTGTGTGGAATGAGGCTGTTATTATCTGTGGTCCATGCGCTTCCCATCCTATAAGTGCTCTCTGAGCCTGCTTAGACAGCATGAAGAACCAAGATTTGTAGGGAAAAAAATAATATTTTTGAAAGTTTGTATTTTGGTTCTTTGATGAAATATTCATTAAGAGCTTATTTTATTAGATTGATGATGTGTATTTATTAAATATGTGTAGACATTTTTTTTCACTTAGATGCTCTCTACTAGAACAATCAAGATGAGATACATAATTGTCAATGTAAAAGGTTTAGCTTAACAAAGTCAGTTCATTCCAGATTTAAAATTGGTTTGAAGAATACTTATACATATATAACACAACAGTAGCATGTGCTGTCTATATTGATTTATCAAGTACCAAACAAAAGAGGATTAGACAGCTCCTCTTGTCTCTTCAGAACTTTTGGTTAGCACATTTAAAATAATACCGGTACCTATGAGATTTTTTTTTTAATCCACATTGTTCGTCTACAGAGTAAGATCTATTTGTCAACACATATAACTTTCATCATTTTACTAGGCTCAACAAGCATAAAAACTAACAAACCAATAAAGTCAGGTTTTCTTTGGTTTTATCACACTGTGAGCCAGCCATCAGCAGTCTGATACAAGATGAATAGAACTGGTTATAGTTGAGTTTGTAGTCCTTACTTAGAAGGACACTGACAGCCTGCAATACATTAATCACCAAATTTTAAAATGATGCTGATATATTGAGATAAATGAGAGGTAATTATTTTCTAATCACTTTTTTCTTCTTTAAGTATTTGAGTAACGACAGAAAGCTGTAAGAATATTTCTAGTATGATATAAAAAGAACTTACCAGCCCATCAATTTTTCCCACTTCCTGGAGGTTTGGGTCAGGTGGACACAGGTGGTAGAATCGAGGTTTCATTGTACCTTTATAAATATATTTATAGAGAGTATATGATATAACACTGAAATAAAAAAACTATATATATATATATATATATATATATATATATATATATATATAGAGAGAGAGAGAGAGAGAGAGAGAGAGAGAGAAAGAGAAATGTTGTATAAAGCCACTTATGATACTCACCTACAGCACTGTCACAATTCTGCAGATTCTTGCCAAAGTTTTCCTCCACTTCCCTGCATGCAAAGTACCTGGTGGACTTTGAGTTGGTTTCTTTCTCAGCCAGTAGAGTATGAGATGTGAACAGATTATGTTGAACCTACAGGAACGTGACATATAGAGCATATACTCAAGATAATCAAAACAAAGTGAAAATTATTACTTAGTGCAAGAGACAAAAAGAAACATTTTAAAAACTTGCACAAAGACTTGGACAACTAAAATGATATACAAAAGTTGATAATTGCAACACTTACCTGTTCCATCAGTTGTGCTGGAGGATCATAAAAAAAATGAAGGAAATATTCCAGAATCAGCACCAGGCGACTCAAAGCAAGTGGTACTGTTTTTTCCATGCGTCTACATAAAAAAACAGTGAATAAAATGAACATTTTATTTCTAATGCTTTTACAAAATGTAATCATCACTAAAACTGTAAGAGATGTAAAACTTACGTTCTGTCTGTCTGAGAGACATCCAAAATAATCTGACAAATTTTGATGACAATAAGTTTCTTCTGAGCCAAACGTAAGCCATGGAACAAGAACATCATCACCTGCATGTGTTCCACATTCACATCTGTACAAATAAAAAAAAAAGTTTAGATTCGCTAAAATACATTTTAAAAAATAGGTCTAGCAATCAATGCTTTCCTAAGCTAAATAATGCACAAGATTTGTGATGGCTAACCCACTCAAAATGTCAAGCATAAAATCTTAACAGGCAGGATAAAAAAAAAATATTTTTAGGATATTCATTTTATTTCATTTAGTGACATTCATTTAGTGAGGCAGTGACATCTGCAAGTCTTTGATAAAATTTCCCACCAATCAGACCAGAAACTATAGTTTTTACACCACTTAAACAAGAATTAAATCCCAATTAATTGCTAAACAGAGAGAAGTGTTGTATATTACACACTAGATGTGACAAAATATGTTGGTCACATATAAATGTGCAAAGCCACATACAAATATTACACTCTCCATGATCTTCAGACTCAAAGAAAATACCTATAGTATATGTAGTATAATAGAATGTACAAAAATATAAAATTATCAATTTGACTAAGGAAGGATTACCCATTATCCCTTGATGCTTAACAAAGTAGAAAAAGTAGCGCTAAACACAATAATGTGACATGACCAAATATTATAAGGCCATAAATTGAAATAGTTAGTTGTAACATATCCATCTATTTATTAAAAAGAAATAGTTCCATGCCTTCCATGATTTCTGTTTTTTCTTCACTACTTTCCACTGCTGTCTGCAGGCGTTTCAGAAACTTGTCCCAGGTAGCAATGACTGCATTGTCAGCTGTTCCAGCTTTGACCTCCTTGTCACCTCGCTCTTGTTGCTGTCTAAGCAACAGGATGCTGACCAGTACAGCTAAACACCTTGGGTGGACAGTGAGGGGCCAGGGTTCAGTGGTGAATGGACTTAAGCTCAAACAAGTCAAGTACCAGTCCTGTAGAGGTAAATGACAATAAATAATTTGTTAGCATTACAACAATTTCGTCACTAAATTATTGTTGCATACATTTAACAAGTTGAATAACAGAAAATATTCTGCTTTCTTAACACTTCAACAAATGTTAAATGAACTAAAAAAAATTGATAGGGTATTTCTTGTGTTACAAACTTATCATACATATATAGCAAAGTTTGATTCAATTGCCCAATAAAACTACTACAAAATGAAGTCATTATTACTGCTAATAATTAAATCCTATCACTACCACATGGTAGCTGTAACTGAATGCTTCACTATTCTTTGTGTTACTTTAAAAAAAAAAATAGTTGCATGACTAAGATTCTTAAGCTAAATGTTGTAACTTGTGTAGGATGTAATCATCTTCTTTTTTAAAGGATTGTATAAGATAACTTACTTGAAGTTGTTCTGAGAGACACTCTGTTGCAATGAGGTTGTGATTAAATCTAGCCAGTACAAGTGATATAGCCATGTAACCTTTATCTATCAAAAACAAGACATAGAAGAAAAGGATGTAGAACAGTACAAAAGAATTCAGCTAGAAATGTTTGTATAAAATGAAAATGAACACAGAAATTTTCTTCAGATTAAAGTCTCAAGGATAAAATACCCTGGAACTAAATGATTTTATTTTTTTTAGTTTCAATATTGCTGTGTAATGATAATGTAATAAAATACATTGAACTGAATTAATATACAAATTATAAGACTAGTTGGTTTTTTTTTATTTAAACCTACCATAATCTATTCTGGCACATTCCTTGTCCAGTTCTTTAGTAAGCTGAGCCACCAATGAAATATGTTCCTGTGTTATAATGGATCTGTTGAAGAAATAAGAAGAAATAAATAAATAATAACTGCATAATAATCAGAAGAAAAAAATGTTAAAAAGGACATGATCTCATAAACTAACCTTGTTATGGCTTTAATGTTGTCATTGCGTGATGTCAACAGATATACATTGAAAAAATTCATCACTGTACTCACTAAGGTTGAAAACTAAAAGATGAACAAAACAATTCTGTTAGTTGTATCTTCTTTTACATTGTGAAGGATTAACACACCATCTTGTAAACATGTAGCTAAATCAATGTCCATTCAGAATTTTTTTTAAATTTTAATTGACAAGAGTACTAATATAACAAAAAAAAAGATGAATTAATTAAAATAAAAAAACAACACTTACTCCCTCAGGCTCCCTTTTGTCTGGGACAAAACTAGGACTCTTCTCTCCTACACTTGACTCTCTAAGCCTCTTCCCTTCATGGCTCAGTGCATCATTCCTGGGAGGTGGGGGCGGGGGAGGTGTTGTGTTGAAGGCCTCATTAGGAGAGAGTGTTTCCTCCAGCCACTGACCCAAGATAGGCTCTGAATCATCATCTGCCAGAGGTAAACAAGGTTGAAATTGACTTTTATCTTGTACAGTACTCAAGTCTATTAACAAACATGATACCCTTTTAGACCATGCAATCAATGAGGGCAGATTATTTAAAGACTAATCTGTTTCTATGGCCAATAATTAATGAGACTAGCATAAAAACCAGCTGCCTTTACTTCGCCAATGTATGCTGAGTAACCAAAATAATTAGATAGACTCAGGGGCAACCTTTAGGAGGCGCGGTGGCTGAGCGGTAAAGCGCTTGGCTTCTGAACCGGGGGTCCCGGGTTCGAATCCCGGTGAAGACTGGGAATTTTATTCCGGGACCCTTGGGCGCCTCTGAGTCCACCCAGCTCTAATGGGTACCTGACATTAGTTGGGGAAAAGTAAAGGCGGTTGGTTGTTGTGCTGGCCACATGACACCCTCGTTAACCGTAGGCCACAGAATCAGATGAACTTTACATCATTTGCCCTATAGACCACAAGGTCTGAAAGGGGAACTTTAGGGGCAACCTTTAACTCCCAAAGTTCAAAATCCCAGTCTTCACCAGAAGCCAAACTAAGACCCACCCTCAGTTTGGAAGCCTAGCACTTTATCCCTCTGACACCAAGCCCTATTCAATAACTAGAAACAATCACATGTATCTTTAAAACATTAATAAAAAACATTGCAGCTATTTTCAAGGCTTAGAAAAGGATTGAATAAAAAGCCCATTATTTTACCTTCACTACTGTCCTCAGAAGTACTAAAATCATCTTCATAAAAAGTGTTCGAGTCTGAGGTACTGCTACTGCTGATGGTTTCCTGGGAATCAGAACCTTGTTTCTGTCGCTTCAAGTAAACAGCCTGTTAGTTCAAACATAAAGTTGAGATAATTTAAACTAATCTTTGCTATTCTTGCATAGTATTTTTAATTTTAAAAAAATCTTTCCTGTGTGCATTTAAAGCTCAAGGGATTGTTTTAATACAGTATTGCTCGAGCCAATAACAATGTTAAGTCACCTTTTTAAATGCAGTGGACATAAGTTGTATCAAAAGATCTGGCAGTGAGACAGTTCTCAGTAGCTCTTTCACTCGTTCCCATGCTGATGGCGTGTCTTGTATGTTGATTTTAAGTCCAATGTCATCTGATATAGGAATCTGGAATAGTATTCATACAAAAACACATTTTTTTAAAATGTTGTTCTTAAAATAAATGTGTACAAAATGTTAGCTGTCTCCTATCATTGAGCTTGTGAACCAGAGAACTCAATACTTCAATGCATCAAGTCTGTCACACTTAATTAAGTTCAATGCATGTCTACACCACCTAAGTTCAATGTATCTGTCTGTCACACCTAAGTTCAATATATTTGGTCAGTTACAATTAAAGGTCAGTGTATCTGGTCTGTTTCAATTAAGTTCAATGTATTTAATCTTTTACAATTAAGTTCAAAGTATCTTTCTGTCACACCTAAGTTCAATGTATCTGCCTGTCACACCTAAGTTCAATGTATCTTTCTGTCGCACCTTTGTTAAATGTATCTTTCTGTCACACCTATGTTAAATGTATCTTTCTGCCACACCTATGTTAAATGTATCTTTCTGTCACACCTAAGTTCAATGTATCTTTCTGTCACACCTAAGTTCAATGTAACTTTCTGCCACACCTAAGTTCAATGTAACTTTCTGTCACACCTAAGTTCAATGTAACTTTCTGTCACAATTAAGTTCAATGTATCTGGTCTGTTACAATTGAGTTCAATGCATTTTCTATCACTCCTAAGCATGTGTCTGCCATAACCAACTTCAGATAAAGTCTTTTAATTCATGCCATACTAAGCAAGTTTTTTTTTGAAATCCAAATCATGATAACTAAAAAAATTCTTTTTTCATTTTCTTAGTTAATTAAAATACAATAAACAAACAATCCAATCAAATAGAAGTCAATTCAGCAAAAAATGTACCAATCAAAAGTGAGCTTAGTGGTTGAACTTACAGATGTGAGTTTCTCTTCAGGACCTTCCATATTGAGATCTTCAAGCAGTGGCACCAGAAGCTGGATGGCACTGTTGGCTAGGGCTACAGCTGTAACACTCAAGAATGGTGGACCACTGAGGGAAGAGAGTAGTTACATTTGTATGAGCTGCCATTGGCATGGCCACAAGAAGTAACTCAAACTTTTACTTTTTTTTTTTCAATACCACTATTTATTAATTGCAATAAATCTAACTTCAAATTTTCAAAGCAAAAGTTTATGTTATTTTGGGTTGTAAACAAACAAAAAAATATAATTTAAAAAAAAAAATAATGATTTCACAATTTTAATGACAAAGATAAAATAAATTTTGTTAAGGAAAACTATATTTAAACAACAATATAATGTTCTTTTGACCATCATTCCAAGCCTCTAAATTTTTATCTCTCTTAGGAATTAGTGTTCCTTTAGGTTTTTTATGTAACTGTATAATATATATATATAAATGCCTTACTTTAACAGAATTTCGAAAAAAAAATTAACCTCTTGCCTGATCCTGGTCTAGTAGAAGTATTTGGTAGCTCCTTCTTTTGAGCTGTTTCTGGTACTTTAGCCTTGGTCTCTTTTCTCTCTAAAATGACAGCAGGAGTGAGGTTCAGGATGCCCTGCAAGCCTTTCAGTATTACCCAGGCTGCCATCAAGTTTAAGTTCTGAGCCACCTGGAAGAAAAACATAGAAACCTTGTTTCAACACAAGCTTTCCCCAGACCTACAAGAGTTTGAGAAAGAATGTCGGATGGTTACTAAAGAAAATTCAAGACCAGTCAAGTCATTGAAATATTTTAATGTAAGATAAAGGGGCATAACTTACACAGCCTCCTGCCCTTGTTGATGTTTTGATTGCTGCTGACACCCAGCTTAAAATTTCAAGCTAAAAAATAAAACAAATAAACAGATTAAAAAAAAAATAGAATAGTTTTAATTTTCAAATAGTTTCCCTTTCTGACCATGCAATCTATAGGGCAGATAATGTAAAGGTCATTTTATATGGCCCACAGGTAACAAGCATGTCAATTAGTCAAAACAAATATAAAGGATAAAAATATAATTAACTAATAAAGTTAAAAGTTTATGTTTTAAATGCTACTCGAAGCATCTCTGAAAGCCATCAGCACTGATCCTGCCACCTGGGAGACAAAAGCACCTGATAGAGCATCTAAGCAAAAGTGGTCATCATCAAACCATAATGGGCAAACTATATACATAAAAATGACAGAAGCCCAACATTTTTGACAACTAAATAAACTCAATTAAAAAAAACAACTCTTTCTAAATCAGAAACTTTAAAGAAACATACACTTTTTTGGACTATACTATGCCCTTGACTGTCTAATTCCTCATCTTTAGGGCCAGGTGCTTGGGAAGGACCAGAAGGTCTGACTGCATTAACAACTGTATCAGCCGTTGCCACAGAGACTGCTGCAAACAAACAGCCAATGGTGATGTCTACAATGGTACTGAGCCTTTTTGGTGACAGGGGTTCTAAAATTGGTAGTGAAAAAGCTCTCCACATATCAGAAACTTCCGTCAACAGAAACTGATACCTGAGGAGAAATGAAATATGATTATACCTTAAGTTCCAGCTATAACATCGTTGTTTTATTGAATGACTCTGTCCAATAGAATTGCTTGTACTTCTCCATGACCATGTGCTCATTTCTTTTCTGCCTTGATAGCCAACATCATCAGACAAATAAAGGACTCATTGCCCCAACATCCTTTGTTTTCATTTTGTTTCAACAACATTTTCTGTAGGCATGTCTATTTTATTTTTCAATTCAGTTACTAATACAATGCTTCTCACTTAAATTGTAACAAACTATTCAGTTTATCAGAAATTTCAGTCAAGGGAGGTAAGAGTGCCCTGCAACGGGAAAATAACTCCAGCTCCAGATAGTACTCAATTCCAAGATTTAGGTCTATAAAGTAATGTTTCTCATTCAGTCCAGAGCTTAAGTCTTATTACTTAAATAACGAATGACCAATCTATTACTACAGCAACCAACCCATTTCTGGTAATTAAAGATCAATCCAAGATTACAAACACCTGCCCATTTCTGGTA
>JADKLZ010003886.1:4885974-4918647 GCA_021533235.1 Biomphalaria straminea | reverse complement strand
TAATTAAAGATCAATCCAAGATTACAAACACCTGCCCATTTCTGGTAAATAACTACCTACCCATTTCTGGTTGTCAAGGGAGGTAAAAGCACCCTGCAAAGGGAAAGTAACTCCAGCTCCAGATAGCACTGAACTCCTAAAATTGGGTCTCTAAGGTAATGTTTCTTATTCAGTCCAGAGCTTTAGTTTTACTTATTAAATAGGCAAGGACCAATCTAAGATTACAACTACCTACCCATTTCTGGTAGTCAGAGCTTGAGAAAGTGTTCCTGGGAGAAGGAAGGCAGAGCCAGATTGGGCCTCTTTGAATCTCTGCATGTATTTACATAGAAATGCCAAGTGACTGCAGGAGTTCAACAAGATGTCAGCACCATTCAAGCTCAAAAGGAGCTCTGCATTCTTCTGAGTAAACAACAAGCTGGTATCTTCCTGTGTCTCTGTTCCTTGGGCTGAGCAAGGCAAGGAATGCATTCCAATCCCAAAAGAAAAAAAAAGTTATAAAAATCATCTTTATTTGTTTCCCTAAGGATACCTCATAAGGATCGAAATGGAAAAACTCAACGCAAATTTTCTTTTGTGTGCCATCTAATCATATAAAAAGTAATTTTGGCTATTAAATATAATACTTAGTGATAACTGATAATTATATGAATACAAAAACTGAAGGCAGTTTTCTATTATCAATTTTGGAAATGTAATATGATTAAATATTTCAAACAGTTAAGTAAGTATTTTATGTAATAAATTTTAATCAAACAGTTAAGTTAGCCAAACATTTATCTTTACATTTTAATTATATTATTTAGCACAAAACCAAAATAATGTCTTAACAAATTAAAAATTATTAGTTTAAAGTTAGTTTTTTGTTGTGTCTTTAACCAAGAGTTTCAGTTAACTTACGCAAAATTAATGTGGCAGCTTTTGGATCTCTCTCAGTAATCTCAATTGCCAGATCTGTTTTGGATGTCGATGGTGTTGGAACATCAGAGAACACTGAAGTCATATGTGAGAACAAGTCTGTCTGTGTGTCTAGTCGAGGCAATTTCTTTTCTTTTGGTTTATCAACAGTTTCTTGAAAACAGAATGAAAGATTTATTTATAGCTCTGTTAGCACACTTTAACAGCCAAACTTCTTATCTCAAAATATAGGACTGTATCTGCTTATATTTTTAAATGTACCTTTACTTTGTTCTTTCCCACCGGGTGGTTCTACAGGCTTGAAAAGACAGGTAAAGGTTACAACATCAGATCTAGTTAAACAGTGACCACCACGACAAAGACCACTGATAAGTATGATGATGTGTTTCTGAAAGTATATTGGAAGGCACATTTAAGTACTTATTACAGATAGCAACATATATCTATATAATAATAGACTTGTCTTCGAATCCGAAGATTAGTGAGAAATACAGTGTTTCCCGTGGCTGTGCAGTCCCAGCTGTGACCTACATATTTTGCCACAGCCAGAGCAAGCAAAAACATTGTCCGCAGGTGGTCGGTTTAGATTTTCTTTTCGTCGTCTGCGTTTGTCCTCGGCGGCAGATTTTCTTTTGGTCTCAAATGTGTATCCCGCTGCCTTCATGAGTGACCTCCAGATGTCTCGTTCCGACGCCGCATGCAGCCAGGTGCTCTCTTCTATGTCAGCCAAGAAAAGTTGACGCCTAAGCTGGTCTTTGAAGCGTTTCCGTGGGGCGCCTCTGTTACATATATACAAGTGTCCCCCGTGTTATGACATGAGTAGAGTGTAGATTTATTTCGGGGATAATTAGGATAAGTTTTTCATTAGTGACGGAAGTGACGATAGGTTAGATTAAAAAACAGAATAGATTTTCGCTAACAACAAACTAGACGCTTTTGATAGAGAAGACAAGATACTATACTCAGACGACAACGACGGGTCCCTTCTTGACCATTAAAAGTTCAGTTTATTGTAGAAGCAGCGTCGGCTTATTATATCATTGTTCGGCCTTCATTGGTGGTTGATTTGTTGTGACATTTTATCTTTTAACACCGTGAATCGGCACTTAACACCCGTCAGACCTTGGGATCTATGGGCAGATAATGTTATGGTCATCTGTTTCTTTGGCCAATAGTTAACGAGCAGGGTGTTATGTGGCCAGCACAACGACCAACCGCATTTACTTTCCCCAACCAAAGTCAGGTACCCATTAGAGCTGGGTGGACTCAGGGCCACCCTAGAAATCCCGAAATTCAAAATCCCAATCTTCACCGGGATTCGAATCCAGGACCTCAGGTTCAGAAGCCAAGGGCTTAACCATTCAACCACTGCGCCCCAACATATATATACATATATCCAGGTTACATGATATTTCTAGAAAAAAAAATGACAAAACAAATGAAGTAATACTCACAGGAGTTAGGGCACAGCCTTTACTCTGTGTTTCCAGGCGACTGAGAAGAAATGAAAGCAGCACTCTACTAGCAGAGGTGACTTGAGGCAGGCTGGACTTGGAGACTTCAAATAATAACAAAGTAAACAGCATACAAAATACACTGAAGAAAAAAGTATTTGTATATATAAGAGTTCTGTAACCAAAACAAATTCACTTACCTGATCCAGACACTGAGCACAGAGCATTGCTTGCCAAGGCGACAAATAAAGAATAAAAAGTTTCATATTCTTCACTGTGGCTGAGGATTTCCTTCTCTCTGTAAAGACAAGTTTGATATATCCAGATAAATATCAATTGAGAACATCAGGATTACATAACAATATCACTATATCTACTGGAGACAAATAATAATTTCATTTTAAATATAGTGCCACTAGTTAAAAAAAAAAAGCTTATATTATATTGAGTGAAACTGCATCAATTATTTTGAATCAATCATGTAATCAATTAATTTTTAATAGATCTAGACTAACAATAATAAATGTGTGCATTTGTTTGTTCAACTTTCATACTTAATCAATCTCAGTTCTCGATAATCTTAGAATCACTTTTGTGGAGAAGGGGGGGGGGGGGTCAGGGTGATGGTTTCTGTGCAGCCTTTAAAAAAAAAAAACGCTGCTCAAGTCAGAGTCTGAACTTAAGCCTTCAGAACAGAAGGCCCATGATGTTTTAGCCACTGAGCTATCAAGTATTAAAATTAATAAAAACAGTAAGTTTTATGGTTAGTTTACATTTTTAACTAATGACCTAAATCTTTACATAAGTAAGGCTTATTCTCCTTGTAGTTTAGTACATTTTCTATATAAAATATATATATAACTAAATTAATTAATTATGATTAATTGATTAACTGATTGATTAATTTTTGTATTGATTCATGTGTTTGATTGGCAATAAATAATTGTGCAAAGTTTCAACTTGATCCGAGAATGGGAAGTGGGAGAAATAACATATATATATATATATATAAATATAAATTCCATCCAGGCAGATTGTATGTTATTATAAGCTTTGTAAAAAAAAAAAAAAAAAAAAAAAAAAGGGCAAACTGATGTAAAGAAAAAATAAGGTTTTGAAAAAGATGCTCTGATTTTAATGGACTTAAATTTCCTCTTAAGTGCAGCAATGCAGGTGACTCCTCTGAGCATGGAGCAACTGACAAGACTTTCTAAAGTCATTTTTTTTAGTAAAAGTAGTAAACCAGTACATTTCAAAGAGAAAATGTGGCAAGTGATGAATCTTTAGAGGTAGGAATCTCTCAAAAATCCTAAACACAAAGTTTACAAGCCTTTTCATCATATATATTGAATCATAGATTCTATGTACAGTAAATTTCTGTGTTTTTTTTTTCTAGAGCACACAAGTACAATAAGCGGCCTAAGTTCCAACCTTACAATTTTTACTGATTATAAATTCTTAAATTTTATAAAGACGAGTAGTATATATAGTCATGTCTCAATAACCACAAAAGGATTACCCAGAAACTTTCAAAAATGAGTAAATGTGAAGGTGAAGAGTAGGCCTCCATTTAGTACAAAATATTCATCAAAATCAAGATAATATATATATGTACAATAAAAATATATTCTAGCAATGTGTCCAAATACCAGTGAATACAAACAATTGATGATGCAAATTCTAGGGAATTTTACTATTATTGTATAGTATATATATATAATATATATATATATATATATATATTATATATATTGTACAACTTAATTAAATATAATTCTAAAAAAAGAAATTAACTATAATTAATTAGATCTAGATCTTACAGTGAACTTTTAAGTTAAAAAAATACATTTAGTAAATCAAGATTAGATCTAGATCTAGACTCTGTATCTCAGAATATTGAGACTGATGCATTTTCTGATTTTAAATTTAAATATATTTAAGTCTAGATAGTGAAGCTGTCCAGCAAGAACTAGATTATCATTACATCTAGATTCTAGCTCTAAGAACCAAGCCCAAGAAATCAAATCAAGGCGGAAAAGAAAAGAGCAGGCAATCAGAAGAGGCAGTAATGTCGGCAAAGTTAAATGGGAATAAGGGTGGAGTGTTAGTCCCCATATCATTTTAAATAAAGGTGTGTTGGTTGTTGATCATGTGAGGTTCAAGGGTGCCTGACATGTAAATAAGATCTGCTGACAGGTACTTTTAACCTTTGTCATTCACTACATTATTGCCTAGCAGTGATGAGATCAGTGGTACCCTTATGAAGTGTGTTAATGAAATGAATATAGACTGTCGTAGTTGCTAAATTTCAAATGTCTCTATGGCGGAAAACAGATTGAGTTCTCAACATTCTACTTTTAGGACCATTTTTTTGACCAATTTCAAATTAGCTATAATTGACATATTATATATCAATTTTATTGCCCAAGAATAGAGGAATTCAAAAAAAATAAAATCAGAAGCAGCAGACAATTATTTAACTTCAAAAAATGAGGCCAAACACACTTACCCCTAAAAATGAAAAATCCATTACTCAGAGAAGATATGTCCAATAATCCATGAATTTCACAAATTCACAATATTATCAATAGAAAAATGTATCACAAAGTAAAGTATATTTATAGAACATTTGAAAAAAATATATAAACAAGTGTTTTAAGTCATTTATACCTACTAATTGAGCCTCCCTAGACCCCACCCCCCTCCGTAAAAAAAAAAGTTGCAAAGTATACTTTATAATCATCCTAAACAGAAAAACCATTATCAGTTTTGACATATTATGTATCAATTTTAATGCCCAAGAACAGAGGAATCCAAAAAAATTAAATTCATTATCATCAGACAAGTATTTAACATAAATAAAAGAGATCAAACACACTTACCCCTCATAATGAAAAATCCACAATTCACAGAAGATATGTCCAATATTCCATGAATTTCACAAATTCACAATATTATTAATATAAAACTGTGTCACAAATTAAAGTATATTCATAGAACATTTGAAAAAAAACAAACAAACAACTTTAAAAATATAATTTAACTAAAAAATAAGTTTCCTCTTCGGCTCACCCTACCATAAAAAGTCACTTTTTTTTTCTTATCTTCATGTTTTAACATAGGCCTACTATTAAATTGTTACTGTTACTACTGCATGATGTTTTCTGTTTACTATCTCATATAATTCCAATCTTTGTATTTGTTGTAATTGTTGCTAATAAAAGAAATAAAAACAACTTGCATTTGGTTTATGATTTAAAAATTTATGTGTTTGTTTTTTTTATATATGACACTGTGTCCTATACCTATACTACAACTACCAAGGACCAAGTATCCTAGAATAGAATCTAGATTATTTTTTTCAATTTAAGGCTATGTGGGACACTAAATTTGGGTAAAAAGGTCTAAAATTTGGATTTTCAGTTTTTACCTAATTTAAATAGCCCAACCATTTGTGGACATGAAAATATAATTTTCACGATTGGCAAATAATTACTTATTTTTTTATAATTTTTTTTTGTAAGGTATTTACATTAGTTTTATATAAATTTGTCTTCTTTTCTTTCGATTTTCTCAAAATACTATTTTTAGTCACTTTTTTTACTACTCCTTCACTAATTCTGCATAGAATTCAATCAAACTTGTCCAGCTTATTGTTTATACCATGTACAACAACTTCTATAGAACATTTTTTAAATTTTGAATTAATATTTTGTCTTAATTGCAAGAAAATATTTGAAAAAATTGAAAAAAAAATTAGCAAGGTTGGAAAAAAAATTATAAAAAAAAGTTTTTACTATATTCAGAAACTATTCTATAGAAAATGTTCTGGAATCATTGGTCTACACATTGTATATTTTTGTTTAGCAATAGCTTAAATAGTTTTAAAGCCTTAGCGATTTAAAAACAATATACAAAAATCCAATATGGCGGCCGTTGCCATGACAACCATAAATAAGAAAACATTTCTAACCACATTTTTTAAAATGGTTATTCATAGGGAGTATACATATAAATTTTGGAGTAATTTGATTGATAAATAAAAAAAAAATGTGTTTAGTGTCGCACATAGCCTTAAGCAGTTTAAGATCTAATCTAGATTCAGATGTAAAGTTTATAAACTCCCATTAATTATATTTAGTTTAAAAATCTTAGATCTAATCTACATTCTAGATCTCTATAGGACTAGATCCACACGTGTACATCGCTAGATTCGTTCTAGATACCGGCTAGATCTAGATATGACTAGATTTAGATCTTAAGATTTTTTCCATGTTAAAATCTAGTCCTAAGTCTTTCTATGAATTATTTATCGTAGATAACGTTATAAATCTTAGATCTAATCTACTTTTAGACTTAGACTAGGCCCACGCGTGTACATCGGATCGCTATATCTCACTAACGCTGGAAACATGCGTTGTGCGCTATCGCCGATATTATATTTTTACATCTAAATTAGTAGACCTATAGCTAGATAGTGATTAACTGGATAAAACATCGATTTATTTTAATCACATTCTATCTTTTGAGATCAGTTATAGATCTAAAAAGAATTCTAGTTTAAAAAAAACAACAACATGCTTTCTATCGAGCGCTGGTACTGAATGTTCACGATCCACTGATCCAACGCTGGAAACATGCGTCGTGCGCTATCAACAATGGCCGCGATAACACATCAAATCTCACATCTACGACTGACTAGTGTTTAATTAAAATAATTACCTAAGTAGTTGAAACAATGTAAAAAAACAATGTTTTTTAGCTTCTTTTGACTAAGTTCGCGTTTCTGAGATGCGTCTCTCTCGACGATTCAGCGTGAATGATTGAAAATCAAGTTTTAAAAAAAGGGTATCACATCCACTTCCGACGACGACCATCCGATTGGTTAAAAATACAACGTGCAAAAAAAAAAGTTTTTTTAGATATATACTTTTAAAGTACTAAAATGAATGCATTATGATTTCTTAAATTAAAATTATGTGTTTAGTAATCAAGATAGGAAATATTTAAGTGGAAATAAATTAATAGTTGCATACGTGATCTCACGACGTACAATATGGGTGTATAGCATCAAGGCTATCTATTTTTAATTCTTAGGTAAAAAAATCATTCTATTTCCGTTTTTTTTTCTTTGTCATTTACAACAACCATTTTTTAATCGTAAGTAAGCTCCCTTTTCCATATAGTTCTAAAAAAAAAAATGTTTCTTACCTTTTCAAACGTGGTCACACAAATCCGTAAGTAAATCCTGTCCGTCGTGATAGTGATACTTGGAGACATTCACAAATGCATAAAATCTTTATAAAAACGAATTTCTACAAATTTTTGCTAAGGAAGCTTATACAAACATAGATCTATACCTCAGTATAACCAAATATGCTACAGATGGCCTATATAAAGAGATAATGAACCATCACCTCTAAAGATGCATTTTCAATGGGAAATCTGTTTTCCGCCCTATGGTGTTCTTGGAGTCATGTTTTTAAGGTCCAGTCTGTGTTTCCAATAATCATTTAAAATCTTGAGCATATTATTCTTATCTTATAAATATGATACAGACATTACTTCAAAAAAGAAGATGATCATTTAGTCATGCATATTAACCAATTCAGTGACCTAAATTTTGCCAAGACACTGATTTTCCTAGATAGCTCAGGCAACCCATTCCATGCTCTGATAGCACTAGGGAAGAAAGAGCATTTTGTACAAATCTGTGATTTGTCCTTAGGTCCTTACAATGGAAAAGGGAATGTGCCTCTAAAAAAACTTTTATTTTATAATAAATAGCATTATGACTGGTCTACTATTGCAGTTAAATTTGCCACTGGTGTTGATGGTGATTGTAGGACATGTCACATTTGAACTGAGATTTGAAGGTGGGTGTGGCTAGCCTGCGTTTGCAGGTCTGTCAGTTATTTACTTTCAGTTTCAATTAGAATTAGAATTGGCAGAATTTAAGTCACTGGTAAATATGCATGACTGAATGCATGACGCATAGGACGTAATCATCTTCTTTTTTGAAGTAACGTCTGTATTATATAAGAAGAATAGATTTTATTAGATATTAGATCTAGATCTAACTTTGAGAGTGAGACCATTTTAAAGAGACTGAGACTGAGAGGTGAAGTGAAGAGTCATGAATTATTATTAATGACTCATTTTATTCTGGATCTAGTCTAGATCTAATGAAAATAAATAATCATTAGAATTGTCAAATAATTCACTTAAATTTAGTAGGGCAGAGAGACTCTGAGCCTCACTCAGCAACAAATTTAATCAAATTAACAAAAAAAACAAATTTTTGAAATTATTAAAAATTATTTTTTTTTAAATCAATCATTTTCATGACAATTCATAGGAATGTAACTTGACTACAGTCTAGATCTAGATAGTCTAAATTTTAAAAAATCTAGATCTACCTGTCAATGATTAGTTTAGTGAAATCTGGTAAGTCATTTTTATTGAAATTGGGATAAGACGAAGTCAACAAAGTCTTAGCTGAAGACCAATTTAGTCCACCGTCAGATGACATCGCCATTTTCATGAGCTATGTTATAATAATGTATACATACTTAGTCTTAATCAATTTTTTGCTTTAAACGAGATAGTGATAAGTGTCACAAAACATTGACTAAGGGTGATTATTTTTCTTTAAAAAAATCTCTTTTTTGCGTTGTTCAATTAAATAATTACTAGATCTAGATCTAGTCTAGATCTATACAGTTTACACTATTTTTATTAAATTGCCAATAAACCTAAATTAAAAAAAAAATGCAAGTTAAGACTTTTTTTTGTTTCTTATAGCAGTACGTTTACGTATGTATAGATAAAACGGAAAGAAATGTTTTCGATTAGTCTGTACGTCAGGGGAAAAAAATACGAAGACACTTGATCTAATTATAGAGTATATAAAAATAATAATAATAAGGTTTGTCTTCGAGTCCGAAGAGTAATGAGGAATACAGTATTTTCCGTGGCTGTGCAACCCCAGCTGTGACCTAAGATAGATTGGTATATTGTAGTTGTATTAAGTAGTAACTAGTATACTATTCTAGACTCTAGTCACTAGTGAGTCTAGTGTCTAGACTAGTGTCAGTGTGACTAGTAACTTCTAAGACTAAGTTAAGTCACTAAGTCGTCTAAGTGTGACTAGATCTAAGTAAAGTAAGTAGATCTAATAAGTAAGTTAGATTCTAACTAAACTATCTATGATGAGTATGAGTCGGATGTGTATGACATGTTACAACTTACATGGTCACGACATAGTGATAGTGATAGATCTAGTAAAATCTAGTTAATTAAGTTAAGTTAATGATACTGATACTACTGATAGTATTTATTTATAATTTAAGTGTCATAGACTCAGTCTTAGTCTTTCATAGTATAGGCCATGATAGTTACAGTGTTACAGAGATATTGACAGGCAATGATTGATTATATTATAATTATAGTTTTATAGTAATAGTGACTATACTCACTGTGACTATAGAGTATAGACTATACTATATCTTATACTATACACTTAATACACTATATAACTACTTTTAATTGTATACTTATACTTGACTATAATAATAATAATACTAGATCTATAGATATTTAATATTCATAATAATAATATATTGCTATTACTATGTCAATATCATATCACATCACTATGACTGTATGACTTTGAGTATGACCCTATCAATAGTATCCATTCTACAATACTATCATACTCAGCCCTATCATTATCATGATGATAGGCACATTCCTCGTCCCATATGCTAGGACTAATTTGTACAAAAGCTCCTTCTACCCTAGCGCTATTTGAGCATGGAATGGATTGCCTGAGCTAGCCAGAATAACCAGTGACTTGGCAGAATTTAAGTCATTGGTTAATATGTATGACTGAATGCATGACGAGTAGGACGTAATCATCTTCTTTTTTGAAGTAACGTCTGTATTGTATAAGATTGTATAAGAAGGTCTTCTTGAATCCAACAGAGCATCGCTCATCCATTCTGGGTGATTATATGACCATCTTACATTCTTAACAGATCTTTCTTCAAGCATCGCCAATCATCATAGTCTATGTTTTTGTTTGAGTTAAGCCATATTGGTAGCTATACTAGGCTATAGGCACTGCCGAAATGAGGAATGGTTTTTATTTTGTAAGAGTAAGAAAGTTATTTATTACAAATGCTTCATTTGCACATTTTCAGTGGCATTGGTTTTAATGAAATTTTAAAATGGAAGATATTCTTTAATATCCCCTAGAGGTTTTGTGATTTAAAACATTATGGCTTCCAAATTGAATGGTTTCTGGTTTGGATCTCAGTGAAGACTGGGATTATACATTTCTGGATTTTTCAAACGCCCTGAGTCCATCCAACTCTAACAGGGTTTACTTGACATTAAATGAGAAAAGTAAGGGTGGTTGGTCCCAATGCTAGCCATTGACACCCTCATTAACTGTTGTTGGCCTTAGTATCAGTTATCATCTTCCTCATAGATAGCAAGGTCTGATTAGTGCTTTTAAAACTTATTTTTTTGAATTCTTTAGTAACATAACTTTTAAAAATAAAACATTTAACTCTTTCTAGCCTAAAGAAATAGCTCCATCTTACAAACTCATCACTCAGCAGAGAAAATGTCTGCAGTGGAGCTGGACCCAGTTTTTGTTAAAGCCCTGAAGCTTCTGCACTCTAGAGCTAAAGATAGTTCAGCCCAGTTAAAAGCAATGCTAGATGATGCCATAGCTCAGCGCAAAGGTTTGAAGGTATAACTCTACTGACTTTTTTTTAATCCATATTATTTAATTGTCTATTAGCTTTGATTAGGTAACTTTGACTTTTTTTTTTTCAGTTACCATCCCAAAGTGTTGATAGCCACACCTCAAAGTCCAGTCCTAGTCGATCTAAAAGTGATGATGACACTAAGAAGAAAGATGCAGAAAAGAGACCCGCAGACAAAGTAAGGTTATGTTCAGTCCTATATTTGTTCAATTCTACTTTTATTTCACTTTGTCTATTAGAGTTGTATGAGGAGTCCTATTGATGTGGCTGAGTGGTTAAGCTCTTGGCTTCTAAGCCTGGGGTCCTGGGTTCAAATCTTGGTGAAGACTGGTATTCTGAATTTCAGGATTTTTTAGGATGTCTCTGAGTCCACCCAATTCTAATGAGTACCCGACTTTAGTTGGAGAAAGTAAAGTCGGTTGACCATTGTGTGGGCCACACAACACCCTGCTCTGTAATCGTTGGCCAAAGAAACAGGATGACTTTAACATCATCTAGCCTATAGATTGCAAGGTCTTAAAGGGTAACTTTAACTATTTTTACTGAGACAAGTTATCTAAAAGGAAGTAGACAGATCACTGCTTATAGTTTTAGATAGAAATCATTTATACTTTATGTATAAAAACCACTTTCCCTTGTAAAATTCTCGTCTTTGGATTAAAATGTGAGTTCTTGTGTCCTGATAGACAATGAGGGGATAAAGAATCTTTACACTTAGTATGTAATTATTGGTCACAAGACAGGTCATAAAAGTCAATTGGATATATGCCTAATTTTAATTGCTGCATTTCTTCTTCTTCAGCATTCTCATTATTTTGTTGAAGGGCTCAGATAACCAGTCTCATTTCTGAGATGAACTACTCATGGTTACCAGATTAGGCAGCTCACCATGCAGTCTTTTGAAAGAATGTTTAGGGGTCAGGTGTTCAGTCCTCTTATGCAAATCTGAAGTTTGTTTTCATTCTTCTCTGTCGACACTCCACCAGCAGTTTCGCTAGTGCCAGTATTTAGCTTCTGGTACATTTTCTGTTTCCTGTTCGGTGGTGAAAAATTATTAGTTGATCTCTGGATAGCTTGTAATATTTATAATTTTTCTCTAATTGCTGCAAATCAGTCAATATTTAACATTGAAAAAAAAAAAGTAAACTTAACAATGATGAGTAAAACAATGATGACATTTTAGCTGCTCTTCTGTCAGGCCTTTTTAAAATACACATTTTCCATTTTTGATTTTTTTCTGTTTTACATCTTGACATTTTAGATGCACAAAGACCTCTCAGAACCAGATATCAAGAAACTCAAACTGGATTCTAAATCAAAGATTAGAGATGAGAAGGAAGCAAGAGAGAGAGAAAAAGAGAAAGAAAGGCAGAGAAGGGAGAAAGAGAAAAAAGCTAAAGAGGAAAGAGATGCACAAAAGCAGAAGGAGAAGGCTGAAAAGGAAAAGAAAGAAAAAGAATTGTCTAATAAACAAGAAACAGAAGTCATGATGATAAGCGATGAAGAGGAGCCTGCGTCTCAGATGGAAACTGAAGACTTTGCATTGGAAATGGGAATCGCATGTGTTGTGTGCAGGTAACCTTTTCTCTTGAAAAGTTTTTGTTTTAAGTTATTAAATATTTTAAACTGGATAAAATATTCTTATATATTTTCAACTTCATTTTGACTGATTTGAAATTTTTCTGTAATTTTTCTATTGTAACAGTATAATCATTTTAAAACATGCCTACTCAATCAACAAAGACATATTATTTTGTAACATTTGCAGAAATGTCTATAACTTAAAATCTCATCATACATTCTTAATTTTATTTCAACATGTTGAAAACTTTAATGTACCAGTACTTAATAATGAGGTTCCAAAGATTAAGGACGAGTGCAGTATTTGACTTTTTTTGTATGGGTTACTGAGATTGTACACAATTCTTAGATCAAGGTAGAACCATCCTATTCTCTTAAGTAAATTATGTTAGTATTATTAATCTTTTGAGTTTATTTTTCCTTACAGACAGTTTGAGGTCAGTTCCGGCAACCAGTTGGTAGAGTGTCAGGAATGTCACACTCTTTACCATCAGGTGAGAGCAAGGCTGCAGTCTTCTATTAGGTTATTTATGCTTTAGTAGTTATATACAAGAATTAAACTTTTCACTCTGGACTTGGTGAGGACAAGGGTAGGTAATTAACTCCACACATCCTCCAATTCCCTCTTCTGCATTTAGTGAAGGGAAATGAATTAGTGATATAGTTTCATACTTCAGTTTTAGTGTTCTGTGCCCTGGCAGTGAATTTTGTAATCATTAGCCTAATATCTTGAAACTTTCCCTAGGAACTTAATCTGGAACCGAATGTTTTGCAGCTGTCAATTGTTTCTATAAACTGGTAATTAGAAATACCTTTTTTTTAAATTGTATTTTCTAGGAATGTCACAAGCCTCCTGTAACAGAGGAAGATGTGAGTGACCCCAGATTTGTTTGGTATTGCTCTCGATGTACCAAGAGTCTTAAAAAAATGGTAAGAAAGTCAGGATTTTTTTCTTTGTAGTCTACTTTTTTTTTTCAAGCCAGGATTTTTTTTTTCTACATAAAATTTAATGTAGGCTTGTAACTTTATCTTTCCTTGCATTTTATTAATTAGGCAAATGACATTTCAACTTATAGGTAGAGTAATATGGCTATGTCCTATCTTAAATATTGGAAAAACAAACCATTTTTATTATAAACAAAAACATTTTTTTCAATAATGTAACAATAAAATAAAAAATAAGATTAATGTGAATTTTTTAAAAAAATATTTCAGAAGAATATATTCTAAATTCATGTTTAAAAATTCAATTCATTGTATACAATAGTATAAATTGTGTGCACACTGCAAAACTGTATTAAATTAGTTTATTCCTGTGACCAGGTAACACAAAAGCCAGTGAAGCCAAAGCCACTTCCACCAGTCTCTACCAGCTCAGGATCTTCAACATTAAAAGAATCAGTCAGTTCCTCAGCAAAGTCTGGGAAAACAGAAACTAGTTCTAGCAGTAGTCAAGCTTTTAGAAGGATAGACCCAAAAGTAAGTTTTGAGAAAGTAAAGGGACTAGCATGGGAGAAGATGATGAAACACTCATCTGTTTCTATGACCATGGTGTTCTTTGGCAAGCACAACTACAAACCACCTTTACTTCCCTAATATGTCAAGTTCCAATTGTAGAAGGTCAGACTCAGGGAGGATCTTAAAAATCGTGAAGCTCAAAATCTATGTTTTCACTTTGATTTAAACTTAAGACCCCTCTGGAAGTCACATGACCTCTCCGCTAGTTGCTAAGCCTAAAAGAACATCACAGCAAGCCACAATAAATTTCCTCATCCTTTGAGAAGGTGTTTTGTTCAACATCTTCATTTCTTTTGATTGCAAATGTCACTTAAGTCTTCCTTATTATACAAAGTCTTCTTGTATAACCTATAACAATTTAATCAAGGAGTATTTATTCTGTAGTAAAGTATTGGTATTGTAGTAAGTATTTATGTTAGGATTCCTGGATATGATTAACAATGACCTGTATATTCCAATGAACCACTTTACCTGAAAATCCGATGTCAAATTACACATTTGAAATGACTGAACTTTAAAATATCAGCCTTTACTAAAGCTAAAAACTCAAGACACTTTTCTTGATGAGGATTGTAAAATCTGATTATCATAGTTTCGAAATACTTTGCGTAAAATTTCTTGCCTAGCACAATTAGGAGTATAATATTCAAATTTCAGTGCCTAGATGTATGACATAATTTTTTTTGTTCTCATCATATACATTGTAAATATATTTATACTACCTTGATAATTGTCTCACCAGGCAATAGTTACACCAAAAGAAGCCCCCATCTTGTCCAGCACAACTTCCAAGCCAATGGTGGGACTTGAAGGACTGGCTGCCAATCTTGCCAAGCCTCGTGGGGAGTCCAAAGGTGTCTCCTCACGCAAGCCTGACCAGAAGGGGGAAGGTTCCAAGTCATCCAACAAAGCTGATGTGAAACCTAGTAGTGGGAATAAATCTGACAGCTCCTCAAAATCCTCCTCCTCTTCCTCTTCCTCGAGCAAAAACGACGAGCGAAAAGCTGAAAGCAAGAGTTCTAACAAAGATGAAAAGGAGAAAAAATCTGGCAACAAAGGAGATGAGAAAAAATCGTCAGATGTTAAATCTGTTTCTACTCCCCTAACACCCACATTTTCTCCCACATCCCAAACTATGTCTAGCAAGGAGGACAAAAAGTTAGAATCAACATTGAGAACTGAGCCAACGGAACCAGCCAAACCTGCCAAATCTCCAGCCCACCTTAGCAAGCTGGAGATATCCTCAGTGAAAAGCTTGTCACCGCAACCTGTGGCCAGTCCTGCCCCCGATTCTCCAACTTCCAGCAAAAGCAATAGTACAGCCATCAACAAGCAAGCAGTGGCCAACCTGTCAATGGTCACAGCTAATAAAAGAATGCAAATGATGAAGAAAAAAGCACAAACAAAACCAGAAAAGAAAATTCACATCAAATAAAATAAACAATTGTATGTCATTTTTTATTTATTCCTGATGATTTCCTAGCTATTAAAGCTATGCAACATTGATCATTCATGGTAATATTAAACATTGTTATATGTTATCCTCATTTTTTTTTTCCTTCCATAATTTCCTTGTTTTAAATAATTCAAACTGAGAACACTAATGACTTTTGAAATCACACTCATTGCTGTACAAGTTTTTAATATTTTCTAGTAGTAGAAACATCTTAGAATAAACATAGGGATCACTGTCATGAGAAAAGGACTCTTTGATGCTGCTTATAAAATAACTGCAGGTGTACAAGACTTTTTTTTAGTAATCCTAAATCTCTAAAATTTTGGAAGCATTGGGAGATATCGATGGAAGTTCATTCATCCATAAAGTGTTTTGGTGGGCTGGCCCGGAGTTCAAATCCAAAAAACAAGTCTACTGAAGGATGCCAAAACAAGAAGATAATTTACTGTGGAAGAGAGTTGTGAAGGATCCTTGACTTGTACACCCTTAGCACTTTTGTTGACAGTTGCTGACTTGTAGCACCAAACTGCTGGTAGAGAGTTAAACTGCTACATTATATCTTAAGTTAAAAAAATTTGTTGATCTGATTCTTGATATCTGCTTCCCCATCTTTGTTTATGTTGCTTCCATAGTAAACATGTTAACACTTTGAACCCCAAAATAATGCTTTCCCATTCCCATAATAACCTTTTTATGCCGTTATATTTAAAACACCCCTTAAAAGTTTAGTCATTTTTTAAGTGCCATATAGTACAGTAACCTACTCGATGTAGTGTATGTCTCAATGCAGTACTATAAAAAGAATTGGTACGAAGTTCAATAAGTGTGGAGTTATATATCTAACTGTTCAATCTTATGTATGTCTCAATACAGTACTATAAAAGAATTGGTACAAATTTCAATAAGTATAGAGTTCTATATCTCACTGTTCAATCTTCTGTTTAAACGTTAGCATCTGCCTAGGCATTTTACTTTCGCTGCCTACATTCGGTGCAGTATGATTAGGGGTAATCTTAGGCCTGTCTCTAAGATAGTGAATACCCGTGGTGTTAAAAAAAAAAAACGAGCATTTTTTTTTCTCCATTAATATCTTTTGAATGGTACATTGTGATAGGCCTTGACCTTGTAGGCCTAATTGTTGATGGCTGTCTTTAATAGATTACTCTGGAGATGCCTGGGTTTCTTGTACGGACATAATAGATGCATTTAAACTACTAAGAAACAATGCATAGGGCCTACACAAGTAAAAAGGTTAAAAGACTCAGTCCAGCCATTATATACTTGAATGAAATTTAATGCTGAAAATGCCACAGTTGAGTCTCTGTCCGTAATGCGAAGTTATCCACTTATAAAGTCCTAACATTAGCTGACAATCTAATCACAAAAATAAACTAGAACCCACTATTCCTTGACGGGGCTTGACGTCACTACATTTCTTATGGTTAAAACGGGCGTAGCTGATGGATGAAAAATAAAGTTGTTACACCCCTTTGAGACTTACATTACAGCACCTAACAGTCCTACTTACGGCGACGAGTGTTTTTATACCTTATTTGTTTGCGGTAGTGAGCAAGCGGGGCTTGGACTACAGCTCAAACTCTAGTTTACGACATTGCTACAAAACTTTTACGACAGTAAGCAAACGTCAGTGCGAAGGTTGAGCTTGTTTCGGTTTCATTAAGTCGATATCTGTATTTAGGCTTGATTATTGATTAGGTCTATATGGCAGATGACCTATAGACCACAAGGTCTGAAAGGGAAACTTTACTTACTTACTATTAATAAGGTATAAGCTAGAAAACCCAGTTTTGCTAACATATGCTATTGGAAACGGATGAAAAAAAAGCAAACAAAATTTAAGATAGAAACGTATGTGAATTTTGGAACTGAACTGCATCGCTGTTAATGAGTTCAATAAACGTTTCTTGAGATGTCTTCGGAACATCTTCAACTTTGACTTAAAATGGACTTCTGGCTAGTTCAATTGGGATGTTATGTAGATTTCAAATATATGAAATTCCGTGGATGTTCTTTCACAGAAATTATCATTTCAGTCTGATTGGCAGTTGGCAAAATATAAAATATGCATTCTATTTTACTCCATTTTTTTTACAAAGCTGGAGTTTTATTAGAAAGAATCGGATCTTTCAGAAAAATAGATGCTGTATTGCATTTAATGCTTAATGTGATGAATTTAATTCATTCAAAATGGAAACTATGTCAACGAGGCTATTTTCTTTAGTTCACTTTCATCACTATAAAGTGACAGCTACGCTGGGCAGGGCACGTTTCCCGTATGGGAGACGAACGTATGCCAAAGGCAGTCTTTTTTGGTGAGCTAAAAGGTGGTCGACGTAACAGAGGCGCCCCACGGTAACGCTTCAAAGACCAGCTTAGGCGTCAACTTTCCTTGGCTGACATAGAAGAGAGCACCTGGCTGCATGCGGCGTCGGAACGAGACAGCTGGAGGTCACTCACGAAGGCCGCGGGATACACATTTGAGACCAAAAGAAAATCTGCCGCCGAGGACAAACGCAGACGACGAAAAGAAAATCTAAACCGACCACCTACGGACAATGGTTTTGCTTGCCCTGGATGTGGCAAAATATGTAGGTCACAGCTGGGACTGCACAGCCACGGGAAACACTGTATTCCTCACTAATCTTCGGATTCGAAGACAAGCCTATTATTATCTTATGTCTAAAAAGTTTCTTTAATCTCTAAGACCGAAGATCATGCAATTTTTTAAACTTTTCATAATTCGGAAATCCGAATACAATAGATATACATGTTTTCAAGTTACATGAAGTTACTTCCTTTTTCCAGTCTATATTTATTTATGTCTATGATCCAGACTTGGAAGACGGTGCGCAAAATGTTCCTCAAAGTATTTTTATTTGCTTATTCTGAATTTATGCGTGAATACCCGCTGGCGTATGTGTGTTCAAGCTAGACCTGAAGCCAAATTTTAATTCATTTTTTTAAATTAGCCTACACTTTGAAAAATTATTTTGAAAAATTATAACTAGTCTACAAGAGTTTTAACAGTGTGGCCAATTAGCTAGTAATTTAACAGTGCAAAAATGTATCCACACAATAAAAACAAAACAAATATAGTATAATTCTTTCCGCCGTCTCTTAGACACACACAAACAGACCAACGTTACATAAGTGTAGAACCGCTCAGATACAAAAAACACAATGTGTTTGTATTTTTAAAGATACATTTGTTTGCATTACTACGTAGAGGGAACGGAACAATTAGGTTTTTTTTTTTTTTTTTTGTTTAATCTGTGAGTAAAGAAGGATTGGATATCTTCTTCTTAGGTAAGTTTCGTAATAATGGAAATAGATTAACTTTTCGGTAGGCCTATTTTGTGTGTGTATGTTCACTGCATTCAGAAATACATTATGTAATATACATAGACATCAGTAAATATAGACTGGAAAAAGGAAGTAACTTCATGTAACTTGAAAACACGTATATCTATTGAATTCGGATTTCTGAATTATGAGAAATATTTAAAAATTGCACGATCTTCAGTCTTAGAGATTAAACAAAATTTATAGACAAAAAATTCACAAATTTTTGTTTCATAAAACTCTCTTATTGGCCAGTCTATATTTATTGATGTCTATGGTAATACACTTGAGCCCGAAGAAGAGTGCAAGCTTTTACGTAGCTTTGGAGACTCAGATATGACCTAAATATTGTGTCACTACATACACTGACAAGTTGACTACCGGCTTTTATTTTTTTCAATTCTGTATTCTCTCTCTTTTTACTAATGTAACCGGGACATTAAAATTGCATTTGGTTGTTTTTATTAAATGAATAACCAGTTGACATTATTACATTGTTCTGCATTCATCATATCAGTTCATTTTTTTTTTTTTACAAACCACTGCGATAATGTGTGCATTGGTATTTGGTAAGGAGAAAGAAGGGGTGGGTAGTAGGGACTACAGTATAGACCAAATACGTCAGGCTAAACACACGAGTCATGGGGGGGGATGGTGTCACTCAATCTGGTGATTTAGTTGGTGTGTTGACTTGGCCGTGTAGTTTGTTGTGACAGCACAATGCTAATGTCTTTCTCCCCGCTCTCTCTCCCTCTCTTTATATCTGCTTCCTTCTCTCTCTTTCTCTCCCTCTCTCTCCATCCACACTCTCCTCTCTGTCTACATCCTCTCTTCTCCCTCTCCCCCCTGTCTTTCCAAACCTTCGACTAGGACATGGCACCATCTGGACTTATAGTACACACACACACCAGCTCACACGCACACACAAACATCTCTCACACTAACATACACACACATACATATATACATATGTACTTTGTTTGTTTTTTTAAAGGAAAATGGCTACAGTTCACACCTGCTACAAGGATGCCCAGTATTATCAACACGACTACTCATACACGTAGGAGACACACACCCGCAAACAAACACACACTCACGGATATTCTTCATAGTTATCCAAAACATTCGTTAGCCCACGAAACTAAACAAATTTACATGTAAGTAGTCTATCACAATTAAGTGAAAGCCTTGCCTTTTAATTGCTCTTTAATGGACCGCCATTTTTTTCATTTAAAAACACATTACAACAAGCAAAACTTTCCAAATAACGAGAACAACAACAAAAATGTATTACAGTGTCTCACTAACAATTTGAGAACACCGCTAGCACTGGAAGTATTGTTATTCGCCTGTGGTTGCTGTTCTTTTTAATTCCTCTGATGGGGCTGTGCCGGAAACGCTCTGAAAGATTTGTGGAGCGGTCTCGCAGAAGGCGCTTGATGCACAGTACGGGACACAATGTCATCCCTGTCAACATTGAAGGCAAATACTGGAGGTTTCTTTCAGACATCTACACCACTCTTATAGATATACAATGGAGGTAAGGGAGGCATTGATAACAAATAACATTCATTCTCATTTTCTTCACGTAAATTTCTATCTAGATCTAAATCTAGGTCTAATCCGCATTCTAATCTAGATCAAATCCACGTTTTTGTACTCTAAAAAAAATTAATGGTTTGGTTTCATGACGTTACTATTTCATAGTAAATAGTATTAATATATAAAGACTTAAAGACTAATAAAGTGGTATGAAATAGTAAATATTTTTTTTTTGCAATACGGTACAAATTACATGTATTTGACTATGTGGGATATTTCCACATCTAGCCAAATTACACAACATATTTTTACGTCACAGTTATTAATGGTGCTCACGTTCGCAGTGTGCAAAGATAATATCCAGCTACTCAACCTGTGGTGCTTGTACCACTGATGGTATTTTAAACCGTCAGATGGTACTTATGTGGTTCTACATATATTCCACGAATACTAAATGAAACGTATATATAGCCTATGGACGGTACACCCGTATCCTCCATGGCAACCTTTTTTTTTGTGAGCTGAAAAGTGTTCTGTGTTACAGGGATGTCCCCCGGAAACGCTTTAAAGACCGAATCAGATACCCCATTCGAAATAAACCGTGCTGAGATTACTCCCTTAGAGCACGGAAGAGGAAGCGTGCAGTGAGTTGTAGGGTCGCCTTATCCCCGTACAAGGACAGACCCTCTGCCACACATGGACCAGTTCTCTCTCTCTCATTACCTTGTCCCGATCGTTCATCTTGCAGAGCGCGACATTCGTGGAGAATGTGCTCTATTGTCTCATCGTCCTCGAAGCAATGGCGGCACCGTGTGTCGAAGTTCTCTCTCCATCGCCCAAAGTACGCACCTATTGGGCAATGTCCGACTCGGAACTGGGCTAGGACTGCCTGTTCCGCACGGCAGAGCGTCCACCACGCATCCTTTCGGTCTGGTCTACTCAACTGCTTGTGAAGCTCTCGGCCTTTCTCGGAAGCGTCCCAGCTAGCGTACCACTGTGCCAACAATCTGTTGTCGGCTAGGGATCGTACGGTCGCAAGACTGTACGGTTCATCATCTAAGGTGCTCGTTGCTACCGCGGTTTTCGCTAAAAAGTCAGCCCGCTTTAAAGACCAGCTTTGGCGCCAACTTGCTTTAACTGATATAGAAGAGAACACCCGACACTAGCTTTCCACAACTGGAGAGTTCTCACAAAGGCCATGGGATACACATTAGAGACCAAAAGAGAATCCACTGCCGATGACAGATGTTGACGACGAGAAGAGAGCCTTAATCGACAACCAGGGGACAAAGATTATGTCTGCGCTAAGAAAAAAAAAAGGCAGGCCCCGGATGCGATGTATTGATGATGTTGAAACAGATTGTGCTACAGCCTGTGGTTAGGGCGTAGAGACGAAAGGCACAGGAGAGATCAGAATGAAAGGATGTGTTGAAGCAGGTCAGAGCACCCCCCCCCCCCCCATGGGCTGTATCGTCACTGGGATGGATGGAAGGAAAAAAAAAGTAAAAGATCGCCTTTCAGACCTTTTGATCATTGAAAGGTCGATTTTATAGCTGACGGTTAACGAGGGTGTCAGAACAACGACGAGCACCTTCACCTCTCCTCTACTACTGTTGGGCACTCAAATAGAACTGGGTGCATTCAAAGGCGCTCTAAAGATCCCGAAAGTCAAAATCATGGTCTTAACCAGGATTCGAACTAGGGACCCCCGGTTGAAGCCAGGCGCTTTACCATGTGGCAATGTCTGTAGATCGCAGCTGGGACTACAACACTGCACTCTTCATTAATCTTTGCATCCATCACAGTTGGCTCGAAAATTCCATTAAATTCTAATTTCAATAAAAATGTAAGTCACAACAAGGGTACGTCATACGTCTCTGTCTCCCTCCGACTAACCCTCCTCCCGCCCACGTGACTTATATTGACATGGATTATGACAGATCGTTTTGGGGTTTCATCCGAAACTATTAAGCCAAAATACAAACCCTAACCTAGGTGTTCTCAACCTGTCGAGATCCCCTTGGAGTCGAATGACGATTTGCCAGGGGCCGCCTACGACCATTGCCGGTGTATGATGCGGCTCGTTGCAGTCCATTATTTTTTTTTTAATTAGTCACGCAAGTATGCAACATAAAAAATGGTGAGTAAAGAATAGAATAGTAAATAAAATACATGTCACGAAAATGCAATTTAATTTAGGCGCTGTGGTTGGACGGTAAAGCGATTGGCTTCCGAACCGGGGGTCCCGGGTTTGAATCCTTGTGAAGATAGGGATTTTTTTATTTCGAAAGATTTGGGCGCTTCTTAGTCCACGCAGCTCTAATGAATACTAGTCGGGGATAATTAAAGACGGTTGGTCGTTGTGCTGGCCACGACACCCTCGTTAATCGTGGGCCACAGAAACATATGATATTTACGTCATCTCCCCTTTACATCGCCAGATCTGAAATGGGAACTTAACTTTTTTTAAAAAAATGTAATCATAATAAGAACTATTTATTTCAAGACTATAATGACAACTCTTCCGTGATGAAACCTAAAACTCTGGCAATGCCTAGCAAATGTTTACTTTAAGTGAACTGTTTTAGGAAAAGCCCAGTTCCTGAGGCTTAGGAATATTACGGTTGGGGGGGGGGAGTCACTGCATACTGGAGAAACGTAAAAAGTTTGAGAACCGCTGCTCTAACCTTTCATCGTCGTTACCTTGGAAACACACACTCCATAACAATAAGAAAATCTCTCTTTGACTGAATTTGATCGCAAATAAAATTTCTTATAGTGAGCGCTGTCTTGACCGTTTATACAAGGGAAGTATAGGACGTTAAAACTAACCATCTCAAAAGAGACATTGCTAATTAGCATAACATTTTCCTGAGGTCGGGATGTAACGTTCGAAAGAGCTGTTCAATGTGGAAAATGGTTTTGAGTGATACAATTTCCATCCAGCAGCGGAAGTTATTGATAAGATGTACATTTAATAGAAAGTCAGAGAACACGGGCAACAATTAGCAGTTCTTTTAACAATGAGTACCACTCTCGTTACTTTTACAATTTACTGCGGCTGATGAGGCTATTCGATCATTATCTTAGTGGATTTTGTTGTTAAGATTTTGGTTGCGAGTTTATTGCATGTTTTAAATAACTAAATCTACCTTACATTTGGCGTAAAATACGTTTTCGTACATTGAAAATTATTGTTTTATTTCTTTCCGGTTAATGTTGAACATAAAGAGTTATAAATTACAAGCAAGAAATTACAAACTAAGTGAGACATGCTTCAAAATAGATCAAAGCATCTCAGAACTTCAATGTAACACAATGTGACATGACGATTAATAAAGCAATTTCCACGATCCCCTTTTCTTACGTATGGTTTATCCACCTTCACCTATCGCCTAGTCTGGTGAATCGTTGTGGCACCACGCATGTCCATTTCTCTCAGTCTATAGCACTGGATAAAATCTCTTTCAATGGCAGGCCGGTCCATTCTTTTATGTTGCCTTTCCTTCACTCTCTGTCTGCCTCTTCTTCTTTTTCCTGACACCGAGCCCCGAGGACCTTGTATTTTGCATTATTTATAGTGGTTAGTAGTAGGTCATGGCCTTTGTGATACAGTTTCTGATCTCCTCTTTGTATGTGATACCTTGGATCCTTCTAATATTGATTATATCAAATATGTGTGTTGGTTTGGGCACAGAAGAACTTAATGACGTAGGCAACTCGTTGGCCGATTTAGATCCGTCTTTTGTACACGTTTATTGTACCTGCACATGGCAAATAAAATAACAAGCATTAAACTACAGTCTCAAATTACATATGGGTATAAGCTTAACATAACAGACTTAAATGGATAGACTAAATTGTACACACAACATTGAAGCGTACATACTAGATGTAAACAAACTAAATCTTTATGAGTGTACATCAATCATCTCTTATAAGAACATCAGTGATATGGAACACCAGAAACATCATAAAATTAATGACAAATAAGTTCTCTAAAAATCAATTAGTGGTTCTACATAAAACAAACAAATATTGCTTTGTTTAGCTCGTTTCCTTTCCATACAAACAAATATAACAATTACATAGAAGTATGATATAACAAATCAATACTTAAGGAACTTACGGAAAATGAATTTCTAAGCTCACAAATGCTAAAAATTTGCTTGGTGCCAGGGATTTAGAGAAATAAGCACCACTACCAAGATTAGGTTGTTAAGCCGATACTACTTTATGGAGCAGAGACCTGGAGAACCACCAAAACCACCGTCAAAAAAAAAAAATCCAGGCATTCATCAATACCTGCCCGAGGAAGATTCTTATAATTCGCTGGCCAGATCTCGAATGAAGAACTGTGGCAAAGAACAAAACAACAGCCCATTGAATCAGATATCCTTCAGAGACGATGGAGATAGATAGGTCACACCCTGCGCAAGCCCGCATCCCACATAACAAGGCAAGCACTAACCTGGAACCCCCAAGGAAAGATAAAGAGAGGACGGCCCAGGAATACATGGCGCCGCGATCTGGAAACAGAAGCCAAACAGATGAGCAAGACATGGGGACAGTTGGATAGATTCGCCCAGAACCGAGATGCCTGGAGGAAGCTGGAAGGTGGCCTGTGCCCCAGTAGGGACCACAGGCAGAGATGTGACGAGAGATTTGAAAAGGCAACACAGAAACCTTTTTTCCAACTGGTCTACAAAAGTGATTGGAGCATAGCGCACTTAGCATTCGTCAAGCATGAAAGTTGCGGTAGCAATCGTACACTATTATTGATAGTCTGTATTTATTAACAATTAATTCAAAATAGTTAGTACTATCTCATTCTATATGAACACATTAAAAAAATATTTTTATATTTCACTTGTTATTCGTACATTTCTGGATAAAAATGTTTAACGTCATCAAACGAGCTTTCTTTACTTTCCACTTTCAGATCGTAGTCTAAAACATTATTAATTTCTCGTCTGTGTTAGCTTTTTTTGTTTCCTAATAATTGACGGACTTGGAGAATCAATATCTTCAGAAGCTGTGGAATCTTTCAATAGTTGTATGAGCCTGCACACGTGGTGAATCTAAATCTCTCGTCTTGATGCTATTGACATAAATATATTGGCTCTGACCTGCATATTTGTTTTTACTACTGACGCATACAAAACCGTTATCTTTAACTCTTTATCTCCGTAATTATTTTCCACGTTCTGACGGAATTATTGATTTCATCCGATCGGAGTGCACTAATATGTTATAGTTAAAATGGTATAACTTTTTTATTTACAATCATAGAATTATGTTTTTGATATGGAATTAAAGGAAAATGAATGTTCTTTTTAGATATTGCAAAATGAAGTGTATAAATTGAAGTGGTATTTTTATTTTGTTTTATGAAAAGTAAAAATGAAAATATGAAAACTCACCGATGGACGATAAAAAATTTAATCCAAGTCACATAAGAAGATCATTTCTATTCCAAACTGCATATAATGCTATTGTTTTTAATCCTGATTCATATTTTCACAAAATAAAACCACTAAAACAATAGAAAACACATGAACTACAAAACTATAGCACATTATCTAAGGTCACCACCATTAAAATTTTATGAGAAAAAAATAATAACTTGCTACGTTAAGTTCCAGTTAGTAGATCTAGATTTACTGGATGGAATAAAAAAATTGCTTTCTGTTTTAATACCCATCTCTGCATATTTCCAACTTATTTAAACAGGTCTAGATGTATTATTTGTGCTAATATATTTAGTTTTAGATGGGGGTGTAGCAGGTTCATCAGCTGATGAATTATCAGATTCAGATCTAGAGTTCTAGATCTAGATTCTAACACTTACACTGGCACTAAACTATCACTATCAGTGAGTATCAGAATCAATATGATCAGATAAAACAATATCATTTCATCTAGATCTAAATCAATAAGGTCCCTTAGTTGTTGATCTGAATATAATATAGATCTACAAGTTTTAGTAGATCGACCATCAGATGGGCCAGCTTCAATTTCCATTTAAACAAACACAAAAAAAAAGACGACTTTCAAAACCCTCTCTACAATTAAAAACATGCTGAAGGAAGTAAACAACGAACTCTTCTGCAAGCGGAAATCACGTAGATTTAGAATATAAGCATTTAAAATTATTAACCAAGAATAGGAACGAAATAAAGATGTTTTACTGCACCGACGACATCATCGTCGCTTAATCGGCTTTTACAAAAACGACCGACGACATTGTCGTCGCTTGGGAGATAAAGAGTTAAGGACTCATCTTCATTTTATATTTCGCCATCGGAACCTGTCTTCGACGGTACTGTATCTTCGGGGGTCTCAAATGCGTCTGCCAGTTGCTACTGGGTGTTTTCCTTACTAAAAGTTGAAGCCTCAGCTAATTATGCTGTCCCCCCTTAAACTCACCAAAAATGTTTCTTAGGCATCAAGCACATTTCTTGGACACACAGTCATCCCTTAGACATGTTAGGCACGCACTCAGCGACGCTAACCACAAACATAGCTTCTGTACTGTCTTCATAGATGTAGTTGTTTATCACGATGTTGTGAAGTATTGCCATCATGTCCACAAAGATCTAGTTCATCACGATGTTGTGTAGGCTTGCCATTTTATGTCCACAATGTAAATGAACCCCATCTTTCCTACTAAGAATTCTCCAAGCAGATGCAAATTCGTAACACGGTTTGTCGAGGTCCTTTTGCCTAAGAAGTAGAGAACGATACAAATGGCAGAGTATCCAGGGGAGACACTCTCTCTGTTCAACAGCTACCATGGAAGTTCTGCCGTTGTGAAATCTGTCTCTTTGCGGACACAGGTTGCTGATACTTTTTCTTTTTTACTTCCCTTTCAACTGAGCTCCATTAGGGGTACCTCAGCTAGAGCTCCATTAGGGGTACCCCAGCTAGATGTCGATTAGGGGTACTCCAGCTAGAGCTTCATTTTCGTCTCTTCTTATGAATGTTTCCAGGGCACGTTGAGGTTGAGGTGCGTTGTCCGGGAACAATTTTAGATACTTTTTATGTTGCACTCAGATCTCTGTGCAAAGTAGTTTAGAGAACCACTGCCTAGTAAATATGAATGTTTCTCCGTAGAAGAAGTGCTCATTCCTCCAAATTTTCATGAATAACAAAAGATAAATTATTAAAATTTCTAATTTTTGTTTATTTCCTCACTCTGTTAAATTCCACCTTAAAGTGTTAAGCTTCTCATCCGGTAAAATGTTGTTTTTTTCAATTCCTTAGTCGAATTCCTCCAAATCCTCACCCACATGGATGGCTTTATAGTTAGGTTAGTCAAGGCTTCCACCTAAGGCCCCAACTCACCCTTCATGGAAGTATAGATCAACTTACATAAACGTAGGGCTACATCAGACGACAGGAAGACACCTAGAGCACGTGATATCAAACCGTGTTAGTGCTGCCACCTGGGTACTTAAATAAGCGGTATATAAGCTACACACTTTTTTATATTTAGTGTGTTTAGTTTAGATCTAGATTCTATACTCTAAATGCTTTTTCAAAATATTTATTTCCATTTAGATGGAATATTTTGATCTTCATCAGTGGACTAGTCGTCACCTGGTTTCTATTTGCATGCCTCTTCTATTTGCTCTGCTATTTACACGGCGACATGGACGAGCAGCCGGAGAGCTTCACGCCTTGCCTACAGAATGTTACAACCATCACGGCAGCCTACCTGTTCTCCATTGAGACCATGACCACCATAGGATACGGAAAGCGGTACCAGACAGAGGAGTGTCCGGAGATGTACATCCTGGTGATGTTGCAGTCTATCATTGGTGCCGGACTACAGTTTGCACTGGCTAGTCTTGTTGTCTCCAAAACGAGGCGCGCTAAAAGGTCAGGTCTAGTATTCTTCACTTTTTACAAAACTAATATCAACTCACTCTGTTTTGTGCAAAACTTTTAAATACGTTAATTCTCCAATTTCCTACCTTATTCTTGGATCTAGAATCTAGATGAAGCTCTGCACAAAGACACATTGTCAAACATGAATAGATAAAAACAATTAACCAATTATTTTTATTATTTATTATATTTATTATTTTTATTATCTATTATTTTTTATATAGATAAAAAAAGAAATAAATATTACAGTATTAGGATATATTGCTGTAAATGTGCAGTTCTTTCTCTTATACAGCCTCTCTCTTTCTTATTTTTAAAAAAAGTATTTTAAATACTTTGCTTATTGTATCATTGTTAAATGTTGATTCGACATTGCGTGATATCAACCTCTAAATACTTTTGGGAATATTTTTAACTTAAAACACAGTAATCTGACTATAAGTCTATCCTTTGTTTGCATTTTGATTGTAAAAAGTTACTTCCCCTACATTTAACCACTAAAATACAGTAATACAGTAAACTAAAGGAAGAAATAAATAAATGATTTGGGGATTCATGGAAGCGATGTATCCAAACCTAAACAAAAGTATAAGTAATTGAAACGAGGGAGGTAAAAACGTGATATAAAAAATCGGTAACATCAAGAATACCACATTGGAACACCTTAGCTGCCTAACTAAGAAAAAGTAAATTGTTATACACGCGGCACAACTCTGAAATCTAATTGAAGAGAGCTTTAACATACCGTTTATTACGTACCTTTTAAATTATTATTATAGCTTTTATATTATTATTATTATTATAGCTTTTATATTATTACAGAAGCGTAGCTAGAGAGGGGGGAGAATTTGAAAATCCCCCCGGGCCCACACTTAAAGGGGGCCCCCAATGAGTGTTTTTTACATTAAAAATTAAGTATTACGCAAATTGTAGGGGCCCCCAAAGAGGTCAGACCCCCGGGCCCCCAAACGATGGAAAATTTCTAGCTGTATTATTATTATTATAGCTTTATATAGCGCTACTTTCATGCTTATAGCATGCTCAGAGCGCTTTGGTCCAATCTCATTTGTGAACCCGTGGGAGGGAGGGGGTATCTAGGAGTTAGTTTTCCATGCTGCCTTTAAGCGCTCAGTAAACACAACTCTGCCCGAGTTGGGTGTCGAACCTCGAGCCTCCTTCTAGGCAGCCAAGCCAAGTTCAAGCGCATTTACCTCTCGACAACGCTTCCCATCAAATGACATATCTAAGCAACATTTCAACATTTCCAATACTCTCTACACCAGATACACCAGCTAACTATTTCTAGTTCTACGCCGTAGATAAAAAAAAATCTTCAATTAGGCAAGACTGCTCTAGCCAGCGTGCCTATATTCAAAACATTTACTTTTTTTTTTGAGTTTACGCTATGTTGAAACATCAACATCTCTGGTGTGTCTTACACATGCTACATTAGAGTCTATGTGTGAGAAAAGATGCATGCTGTGTCAGCACACTGACACCCAAATCTCGGCCTGTGGGCCATATCCTAGCCGTGCTGCGGAGCTATCTGGCCACTCATATTACCCGTAGTACAAAAAATGAAGTTGCAGAGATTAGGTTCTAATGGACTCCCCGAGTCGGTGATGGTGCCATTGACTCATGTGTCGGAAATTTAAATGTCACCCCGTCCCATGACGAAATAGGTTGGTCACCCCTGTGAGATGACCATCTGCCCTGCGCTGGTAGACATTGAACAGACAACTAAAATGGCATTTGATCGGTGTCATTAGCATTTTATTAGCCATGCAAGTCTGGTAAAAGTCGAGGTTCTTATGGCTTGGTGTAGTTTAATTATGGTTTTTCTTAGGCTCTCTGACTATTTTAAGTTTTGACTTATTTGTTACCTTAAAAAAAACTCCAGTTAAAACATTTTACCATTTGAAGGGAAGAATTTTTCTATTCTAGCCAATAGTTCATCCTAATAGAACATTTTTATTCAAGTTCTTTGTATTAAAAAAAAAGAATTTGGAAACGATTAATGAAGAAACAAACGGTATCGATTGCAACAATTTATAAGGAAATCGAATCCAATCGAATATGTGATGAGAGCACATGGAATCGTTCATTTAAAATGATTGTATTTATCTGTAACAGACGTTGCGAGACGATAATGTTCAGCAACCAGGTGTGTTTATATGAGCAGGATGCTCAGCTACACTTGTCTGTCAGGATCGGCGACATGAGGAGGTCGGATATAACAGGGGCTCACGCTGAGGGCTATCTGGTCATGAAACACGAATCCAAAGAAGGTGAGATCCTTTTAGAATATCATTGCTATGTATCTTTAAAGTGTGTCTTTTGTCATGCGTTGCTTGGGGAGCCTGGCATATGTCCCTGTGAATCTAGCTAGTGTAACATGTCATCAGTAATGAGCGTGAGACAATACCTTGCTGACTACAAAAAACTAAAGACCTAGTCTACCGGACTTGTGTGATGAGCACTCTACGATAGTGAAACATGGTCAACCTACTCATGGCAGAAGGAGAAAAAAGCTGCATTTCTTCCACCTCCGACGCTAATGAAATATTTCTAAAATAAGGCGGCAAGATAAAATAACCAACGAGAAAGTGCTGCGAAGAGCAGCGTGCCAAGACATCCGCTCTGTTATTTGCAGTAGATGCCTTGGCTAGTTTGGACATGTTCACAGAGTACCACAAGGTCGACTCCCATATTTTGTATGAAGATCTACTAGAAGGCAGGAGAGCCGCAGGTTGCCCATGTATACTGGTGTATGCAAACGTGACATGAAGCTCTTCAAAATCGTCGCAAACAGTGGGGAAAATGAAAAAAAAAAGGCACTAGATAACTCCACACGGAGAGCAGGCATAAAGCCAGGGTCCTGGGTTGCTGATGACGTAGACACCAGAGGTATAAAGAAGGGTGAAAGGTACTGAAAGTGCTACAGCATCTGCTGATTACAGATGCCCAACCTTTGACCGCAGCTGTGCATCAAGGATTGGCTTCTTTTACTCACGTCATCTTTTTTAGAGAAGTTACAAAAATATCGTTTCTTAAGACGTAGAATGACACATCACTTTAAAAAAAATCATCATCGATTATTACATTTATGACTAATCTGTAATGAGGCGTCCCAGTGCCAGATCTAGGTTTCATGTGAGCCTTATCCACTTTCCCATGATCTTATGAGGTGCTAGATTCAACTTTACCAGGATTTCTGTTGTTGTTTTTTTTGTTTTTTTTTTTACATTTCTTAGTATTAGTTTATCTTTAAGCCCACAATGTTTACATCTAAAATCTAAAATATTAAATAAACCTTGTTTACTGGTTCAGTGATTGAAACTTGATCTGAAGTCAGGTAACAGCGAGCAGATTGTAGAGTAGATTTCTTTTGGTCTTGAAAATGATTGAAGTAGGTTATAAGCTGAGCTCGAGCATTATTTGTTATTGGTTCTACAACACTATTGTATTGAACCGCCTCTCCACCCCCAACCTATATTTGGCGGATAGAATACAAACTTTTCCAGTAGACACAACAACAAATATGAAATGTCCATTTGGTCAACGGTTGCATTTTCCAGGAGGGTGTATCTCGTCTAACTAATCAGACTGCAGGTGAGTGGGGGGCAGGAGGGAGGTAACTCGTGTTGTTGTTTGATTTATTCCCCCTCGTAAAGTCAAGCTGTTGCCCGCAACACTCGTATATTGTCTGCCAGTTTATCCAGCTAATTACAACAATCCTTAATCAGTAAACAAAGTAGATTAAGTCTAGGAGGAGGGTAAGGAAATAGAACTAAGTATTGATTCTTTATAATCGGTAGGTTACTGCCTGTGTTTTATCTAATATAGGCCTATTTGTATTCTGTTTATTTACAGTCTTTATGCTTAAGATTATACATGTAAAATTTAGTTAGAAAAGAGAACTTATCCAAAATTGTATGAACTTGACTGTGAGCTATATGAAGTAGTGATGTAAGTAATTCACTTGGTCACTCATATATAAGTGTCATCCACGATATTGAAGGCGCGGTGGCTGAGGGGTAAAGTGCTTGAGTTCTGTACCGAGGGGTCCTAGTATGCCACAAATAGAAATCTATACCGTTTGACCAATCTTGATAAAACTATGTCCCAAATAGAAATCTATACCGTTTGACCAATCTTGATAAAACTATGC
>JADKLZ010003886.1:4858050-4868180 GCA_021533235.1 Biomphalaria straminea | reverse complement strand
ATATATATATATATATATACCGATATACACAAATCTATCAATCCGTTATATTTTGACTGTGCAATACCTATATGTGGATCTTTGTTGTAGTGTTAATTGGACTGGTATGTGTTCAATCTTAGAAAGATAATACATAGTATAAACCCCACTAGTTGAAGAACAATAACATAAAGATCCCGTGTGATGCACATTTTAAACGCTTTGAATAAAATATTTTTAGATTTCAAGATGGAAGATGCCTATAATTTTAGCTGGAATTTTATTGGCACTGGCAGTTCTCAACTGCCTTTGGACGGAAGAAACACTTTGAATTACCTGCTCTTTGCCTTGGCACAACTCAATTAATTTGTTTACCTCCCTTTTCCATGCTATTATTCTACGGGTCTACTTTTTTTTTTTATTTCTGACTTTGAAAGGCGAGGCTGATCCAGATCAACTTCATGTCTGCTAAAACACCACCGAAACACACAGACACACACAATAGGCAGCATTATTTAAAGGTGTTAATTATCACGTGATCATTAATCAAGTATGTCTCTGAATATATAGAACAACACAGGTCAGGGAATTTGTGTCAGAGCCCTATTGTTATATGAGTGAGCTGAAATAATTGTTTTTAAGTTTATCCATTTAGCCTAGACAGTCTCCTCCACAGGATTAAAGCATGCATAAGAAAACTATAAATAGTGTCGATCTTATACTATAACGAAGTTCCTTCTTTCTCTTTCTCTCTCTTTCTCTCTGTCTCACTCACTCTCTCTCTCTCTCTCGCACTCTCTCTCTCGCACTCTCCGTCTGCCCGTCTCTCCGTCTAGTTATTTATGTACCTGTTTATCTTTATGTATATTCGTCTTGACCATACAATAAAAATGATTTTAAATCCACATTGTCCCTTCCCCCGCAGTCGTGTGAGGGGTAACCAGGCCAGCTTCTTGTACACCCACTGACCCCCCCCCCGCCTCCCAATCTCGTGTAGAAACATCCAATTGGAGGATCGAATCAACGACCTCCTTGATACCCTCATAAATATTTTAAACTATAGAGATGTATGGATTATGTATTTCACCATATTGCAATCATTCAATCTAGGCAGCAGATGTGATCGCTGACTTGAAGGAAAGAAAAACGTGAATAGCTTGATTTCATCACTCGTAATAGCGCATTGATTTCTGAATGTAACTGTTAAGTAGAACTACTTTTTTTTTATATATTATTATTGTTGTAGTTCAAAATGAGACCGCTTGGCCTCCCCGCCTCCCCTGTCCCTTGCATCTCTCGAGCTTAAATGTGGGGAAATAGTTCAAATACTTCACCTGGGACTTACAAATAGCATTTCATTTCTTAGAAACAAGCGCGTGGGCTGCCTCCCCCTCCTTTTTATTTACACTTTCTAACTCACAAACACAGTCACACATATTCTTACCCAACAAAGTCACAGCCACATATGCTAATTAATTACCTGGCCATGTATTTTATAAAAATCATCGTATAGGTGTTCTGGACATCTAGACACCAAATTATACCTAGATTATCTCCTTATATAAAAATCATCACATGGTTTTCTTAAACATTTAGATGCAAAATAAAAGAATAGGTTTTAAAATAACAAAACCTGTATAAGGGAAAAATAATGCAGTTACAATCACATCTCTTAATACTGCAATATTTATCTCCCTATATATATACTAATTAATTTACTAATTGATTAATGCTTTTATTGATTCCTGTGTTGTCATCAACAATGGATAGCTTTCAGCTTGATCTTGAGAATGGGAAGTGGGAGAAATATCGTGTACAAGATTTGTAGCACACAGAGAAAGTTGATACAAGCTTTGTAAACATATAATAATAACCAGACTCTTTTCAAAAATACAAAGGATTGTATCTCTGGTAATGACATGTGTATTTATAGACCGAATACAAAAAAAAAGGGGGTGAGTTGAACAGAAATAATATGAATGTATCATCAATATTTTATTCGTTGCGCAGACAACACGCACACACATGTAGCAAATAAAACTTAGCACGGCCAGCGGTCAAATCACTTACCACAGTTATGGACTTGTTAATGGAAATTCGTATTCCCTAGGCACACGAGTGTTAATGAGTCGTGGATTTTAATGTCTTAAAAAAAAAATGAGTTGATTGAAGGGCAATACGCTGCTAGCCATGGGATTAGTGTCTGAGACACGTTGAGTCACTGCATGCCAATACTCTGATAGAAGATTAATTTCATTGAGTAGTTGACCGTTATATCCTAAAATGAAGAGTGTTTTGTTGTTTTGGCTGCTATAAGTATTTCAAATTGAATAATCATCTTTATTATCCCGGAGGGAATTTGTTCGACGATGGTGAACCACACATGACAAAATATTTCAACAATGTTAATAAAATGTACATTCGTGCAACAGTCTTACTCATCTATACAGTCTCAGTCAACTTAAATCTCAGTCAACTTTAGTCTCACTTAACTTTACATCCACACTCAACTTTACACGAGAAGATCACTTTAAAATTAGTGAAGAAATGTCTAAGTTTGTTTATTAAATTATAAAGGGACCTAATAATTCTTACACGATTTAATGTGGTGGTCGAGTACTTAAAGAGCTCGGTTTTTCGATACAATGGGTTTGAGTTCGAGACCAAAGTTGTAAGTTCATATCCTGTTGTAGGTCTGGAATTTAATTTTGAAATTGTCACGAGTGTACCAAACTTTCTTGTACACTTAAAGTGATTATGCTGTATACTCTTATTACGTGGTGTTGCTAAGGAAAAAAAATCACATAGTAACCTCCGTGCACTGGACATTTGTTGGAGAGATTGTCCACGTTTCGGTCGCTGTGATGGTCACATGATATTCTCGTTACCCTTTAAAAAGCTGAACTTTTATCTCACGAGGTCTAAGTTACACTGTACACGCACATTCTAAAAAGTGCTTAGGTCAGCACAAATGGTCTCGCAGAAGGAAACAAATTTTTTTCCCCTAAAACCTACGTGTCTGGGAGAAATGTTTTCGTAGCCTAACAATTGGGGAGGGGGGGAGGAAGGGGCAGGACAAACCAAAGTATGTGAAAAAAGAATAAAGTAGAAATAATAAACAAATTTAAAAAAAAACAAAAAAAAAAACAAGCGTTTTATTTTTTACCAGAGTAAGCTTCATTAATTTTTTGGTTTTCAAAATATGATTGAAAGAAAAATCACACTAATATGTATGTATGTTCTAAAGGTCTAGTAGTTTTACAAGACTTTCATTGCCTTAACTGTTACCTCGTATGACCTTGCAGATAGTCTAATAACCCTCTATTGGTTGCACGACATGCTTTTAGATATTTGTCAACTTATTTGAGGAATTTAAGGGCAACGGTTTTCAGCTTCAGTGTGGCACTTGCGTGGAAAATCGTTATATGAGACCGCTTAGGCTTGTAAGGAAGCCAAACAGAAACCCTGTTGGGGTGCTTAAGGACTGAGTTCATTGCACTTGCAGGTATGGAAGAAAGCCTCAAACAAACATGTTACTATCGACGTACTGTTCGTCAAAGGGCCTGGTTTTTGTAAGGGGGACACTTGCACGGCTAATGTAGTACAGAGAAAGAAGGGAGTTTCCCTGGTGTTCTCGGCCTTCGGTCTCTCATCTAATCCGAGTGTGTTAAGAGTCAAGCTATCGGTAATTTACCTGTTACCTATCCCTTAGTCTGGTGGACCGTTTGGGGCAGCAAGCAAGACTTGAATAGGTAATAGGAATCTAAAAAACAAATTACATCTGCTGGGATCTTTTCCAGACAGAGCAGTTGGTACAGAAAAGCAGATGGAGCTGGTTTTCGTGAGTTAAAATCCAATAGTCTTCGACTGAACTCTTAGGGTAATGACAAACAAAAAACAAATCGATGCTAAGCTACAGTTCTAACCAACAACGTTACTGTGCTAATAGATATAGACTCAGCAATAAGGAGGTGTACGCCTTGAGATCCTCATCGTCTAACACAGTGATTCCCAAAGTGGTCTATATAGACCCCCCAGGGGACTACGAAGACTTCCAAGGGGTCTACGAGACAAAAAAGTCTGGGAACCACTGGTCTAACAAGTCCAAGATGCTAGAGTTGAGCCCATGTTTAAAACATTGCGCTGATTTCGTTTTGAAATGTTTATTTAGCGTGTAAAAAAAACAACAAACAAACAAGTGAAATCTCTCCACTTAATTTAAAGCTCGATGTGTGACGTAAAACGACGTGAACTTTTAGAGTTAAGAGGTCATAAGGTCATAGCCTTGATCTTATACACAAGTTGTACCCTGTGGGAATGTGTGTATCTGGCATGAGAACATTTTTCTTTTTGACTTATCTCTAACATCAGTCTGAAGCTTGCTACTAGCATCTATCTCAAACATCTGTCTGAAGCTACTTAGTATTTACATGAATAGGAATAAACTCGACGAAAGTTGTACTTCAAAGGACTCCATTACAGATCGGTATCTAGCCTGTACTGAAAAGTACAAACACATTTCTAAATCATAAGTACTTTAATAGTATCACTAAACATAGAGCTTTATGGGAGACCTAGTGTAAACTCAACAACATATGTAAAGATTAATGCTTACATCTAAAATTGAGTAAAATATGTTACCTATTACCTATCCCTTAGTCTGGTGGACCGTTGGGGCACCAAGCAAGACTTGTAGACCGTCTTTCTCCATTCCTCTCTATCCTTTGCCCTGTTTAAAATCTCATTCAATGGTAGGCCCGTCGACTCTTTGATGTTGTCTTCCCACCGCTTTCTCTGTCTGCCTCTTCCTTTTCCTGGTACTGTTCCCTGGAGGAAGGTCTTTGCGAGTCCCGAAGATCTTGTTATATGGCCATACATTTTAAGCTTTCGTTTCTTTACAGTAGTTAGCAGGTCATCATGGGGTGCGATCGCTGCAGTAACCCTGTCTCTAATCTCTTGGTTTGTGATGTGGTCTTTAAATGTGATGCCTAGGATCCTTCTGTTGCATCTCAATTCCATTGCTAGGATCCTCCTCTCTTGCTCTGCAGTAAAATATGAACAAGTTAAATATACTGTTTATGCTGTATGGCAATTACAAGACATTAATTATAAGATCCTTATATAACAGTCTTGAACTATTTCTATCATTGGCATTGTAAGCTTGCCATAAATCGATACACTAGACAACTGACACATTGCTGGCTGACGCATAGCTAGGTCTATAGGCACGTAAAAATATCTATATACGTCGACTAGACCTATCAAGCCATTAAAAAAATTCGACCGTTTCAAAAGACACAAGGGCTATAAATCAGCTTAAGTATCCATACACTGACAGTTATATATCAATATCTTGACATTGTGCATGTTATGAGTTTCAATTACCGCCGCGTCTTCTGTCTCTTCCTCTCTTTCTCCTTCTCTCTCTTTCTCTCTATCTCTCGTCTGAGTACAATTCAAGGGTGATCTGTGAAAACATTTCATAAATAGGGAGAAATATTGAAGGCATCTTGTTTAAAAGAAAAGAACTTTAGTTCTCTGTTTAGCACTGTAAGTTACACGAAGATGTTGCTTACAAATGTAATCTGAATACATCTTCTACTAGCTTTGTTCATCATTTATAGTGGTCTACATTAAAGTACGTCATCAAATCATGAGAGGGGCAAAGGAGGAGAAAGAGAGAGAGAGGAAGTGAGATATAGAGAAAAAATGAAATAAAAAAATAAAAACATTTTTAAAACCTTTCATCAATTATTTTGAATCAATCTTGTCAGTTATTATTACTGACTTAAAATTTAACCAAATGCAATACAATATAGTTTTGTCGTCCAAACCGGGTAAACTACTTCATATATCATTATCAATGGACTATATCTTTATGAATTTAGTATTTGTCAAGACAAGCGGATGTATTTTGTCATTTTAGTGGTAATTTTGGTTGTCTTTTATTTTGATGAAACTTGTATAGCGAAACTTCCATGCTTATAGAATGCTCAGAGCGCTATGGTACAATCACTATTGTGGACCAGTGGGGGGGAGGGGGGTATCTGGGAGAAGGTTTCAATGCTGCTTTTTCAAAAGCAATTTTTTAAAAGTTGCCCGAGTCTGAATTTGAACTCGAGCCTTTATATGATGGAAGGCCTACGTGTTTTGCCACTGAGCTATTCAAGTACTTATGAAAATAGAAGGTTTAGTAGTCTATTGTTTGTTTAAAATGTTTAGATTAATGTCGGGGTGCGACAATGTGTGATTATTGTCACGTGTTGCCCGTCGCCGATTTAGTCTATTTTCGATGTAAAACAAAAATTAATTAGTTTCTAATAATTGATTAACTAATTACTTAATTGTTGGATTGATTTATGTGTTGTCATCGGCAGTGGATAATAGTTACAGGTGTTAGCTTCATGCAGAAAACGTAATTGAAAAATACGGAATATTGATAAATGCTGTATATTTTAAGATTACTTATTATCAATTTTTGATTGTTTGAAATTAGCGTCATTTTGTTTCCAAAGCATGTACATAGTTTTTCTTCTAGTTTCAGTTTTCGTCTTTCTTGGCAGTTGTATGCGCCGTTTCAACATGCATTCAGTCTAAATAGACCAGTTGAATCACTCACCATTTGTATAGTCAAGTGTATTGCTTGCCAGTTATATAGCTCAGTTCAGCTCCGTGGTAATTCTTTAGGTCAGTTCAAAACTCGTAACATCAAATCGATCGGTTTCTTTCGTACCATTGATTTGGCATTATTCACACAAATATACAAAAAATGTGTAGAATTTTTAAAAAATTATGGGAATGGTTTGGGGGAAGGGGTAGTCTGATCTATGTGAGTGTGTCAATGAGTGTAATATCATAAAATGTACTATCGCATTAATGCTCACCAATCTTATCAACATGAGTACGCCATAGTTAGTGGTACAATGTTTTGTCATCACTAGATCAGTATGCAATGGATTAATAAAGTTATTTGAAATGAAAAAAGGGTAAATCACGTGATGCCCCCAATACTATAATTTCTTTACTTCCGCAGGAAGTGCATCGAAAAAAAAGGGAAAGAACTAACTGGATTTGTGTACATGTCCCCATCACGTGACTTGAGTAAAGCGGGTCAAAATGACTTCTTGTTCCAGCCATTAAAGCCAATCTCTGCAAGGGAGCGGCAAGGCCAATCAGCCGGGGGTTATCGAACCTATCGATTGGTTGATGGTTTCTAAGACCTGGTCTCAGAGGTGAAGGTCGTACTGTGTTTAAAGTGCTCGCCTGAATTATGGTGTGTGGAACGAAAGGGGAAGCGGGAGTTGGCAAAACATATAATCGAAAACGTCAACTTTGAAAACAGCACAATTGGCAACCAGCAATTTGAGAAATGACAACTGTAACGGCTATGCTAATCATTTAACCAGACCTTATCCTAGTAGACATTTTCTATTAACGTCAAAAAATCAGTTTTAAAAAATAATTAGCATTTTTGTTGACGATAGTTAAGTTCATGCAGGTCTCTAAAGTTCATACAGATCTCAAAAGTTCATACAGATCTCTAAAGTTCATGCTAGATGCTTTTGACTAAAACATTACTAAAAATAGCATTGTCTTCGATTCCGATAATTTAGGACGAACACAGTATGTCCGCATGACCACCCCAACCAGTTTCGGTCTGCTAATTTTGGCACATCTATTGCAGGCAATATTCATTTTTTAAAAATCCTTTTTTTTTATTACATTCATTATACCAGGGCTTCTCAACCTGTGGATCGCGAATCATTAAAGGGTCGATTGATGATTTGTCAGGGGTCGCCTAAGACCATCGAAAATATGGATTGTATTTTGTCTATTCTTCTGTTGCTGTGTGTGGAGGGCTGTCGAGGCAAAGTGAGGGATTGTAAAAAGGGATCGCCGAGCTTAAAAGGTTGAGAACCGCTACATTATACTTCAATCAGTATGGATTTTCATACCTGGCGGACAAAAAACTAAACCTATGTATCTATTTGGTGTATCCCCTTTACATTTATTTCTTTCACCCTTCAATCCAACGGCCCGCGAACAACTATTATGGTGTAAGCATCAGTTGTAGTCTGATATCTCCCGGCACTAAAATTCACCCCACCCCGACCCAAATATACACAAAATATTCTCAAATGAAACACCTTCCTGCGGAACAGTTTGAAAGAAGAAACATACATGTACGCAACTTAATCCTCTCTTTAAATATTTATTTTTATTTTTGTCAGCCATGGATCTAGATCTAGACTCTAGAGAGTTACCTAATTTAGGATAAACATTCATTATACCATGGGTTCTCAACCTGAATGGAACAAACCATCTCCATAAACAGTATTATCCACCCCCACCCCCCAAGCAGAATTTAAGTCAATGATTGACATGCATGACAAGATTGATAACACGCGTAGGGCGTAATTATCATCTATTTTATTTTGTGAAGTAACACCTGCATTTCATATGATAAGATATATATTAATTTTTGCTTTAGAATAGAGGCATATTTGTAGGTCTAGACTTCGAGGTTCTAAAAATGTTCTAGGCACGATCTTTAACTACAATCTTTACATTTTAAACTTTAGTACATTCCTACACACACACACACACACACACACACACCTACACACGCTTTCATACAGATGTAAAAACACATTTGCGAATCGCAATGTTCTAAGGAGAATCCCTCACAAAAAAAGGCTCACATTCACAATGGCAGTTGTCTACATTAAGAGGAAATGACAGATCTAGATCTGTGAAGAAATAGACATAAATAACACAATGGGCCGAAAGTTACGCACCCAAAAAACAGTGTTTATAAATGCCTAAGCGGAAGAAAATATTGCTTTGTACTTAGGATAATAAAATGTCGGCTTTCAAACGCATAAATGGTGAAATCTCGTATAAAAAATTATCAGTTTTTAGTAAATTTAACCTCTGCAGTTTGGATCTTGAAAATGCCTTAGTTCTCCTGAGTTTTGGTTAGTAAAGACTATGTTAAATTTCCGTATTTTATTGACAAAAAAATGGTAATTATAGTGGTCAGGACCAAGGATTTTATATTGTACTTGTGTTTTCTTGTGTTTTCAAACAAACGAATGCTTTCCCTCCCTCTGTCAAATGTAGAATGCATTCTTCTCTAGACATCCCAGGACGTCCAGCTAGAAACCTTTCCAAAAGTACTCCCTCATTTCCCGTTGTGACAGAAATCACGCAGCAGGTGCGTGCTCAGGACCTGTTGTTGTTTTCTTTCTTTGTGTTTTTGTGACAGGTTTGATTATTTCCATCCCAAGATCCTTGACGGAGAAATGTTCAGTTCATTTATTTTATTATTTCTCTCATCGGGCGGCATTGCCTGGTGGGCGGCAACGTCTCAGTTTGTCCGATATTTCCAAGTAATTCTAGTTTTCAGTTTCCTTTGTACAAAGCTTATATCAACTCTGTTTGTCTGGTACAAAGTTTGTACACGTTTGTGCACAATTATTTCTTGTACATGACTGACAACACAAGAATGAATTCTAAAAATTAACCAATCAGTTAATTAACTATTGGTAATTAATTATTTTGTTTGGGAAAGAAATTGTACTTGACTGTAATGATGGTATAAGCTGAATTAGTCCCCTTTATAGGTCGCCGCTTCAAAGTAAGTTTGAAACAAACAATATATATATATATATATATATATAGTTCGTCCATCATGGTTCGATGATAACCACTCTGTCATCCAGGGGACTGAGGGCTTTGCACTGGGGTTTTATGCCTCCTCATGTGGCTGGTGAGACTATGCGAGCCCGGAATGTTTGGCCACACTCTGGGCAGGTAATTCCAGCTGGAGCTAGTGTCATTTGCCTTGCTTTCCTTCTCTGGCGTTTTTCTTTCGCCAGCGTTGTTCTTTTTCCCTCAGCAACCTGTGCGCCGGATCTCACAACTCTGTCATGTGCCTCTGTCTCCCAGGTGCCTGAGTCAATGTCGAACTCCTTTAGAGAAGCTTTGAGGGTGTCCTTGAAGCGCTTTCTTTGACCACCTTGCGAGCGCTTTCCTTCTCTTAATTGGCCATACATGAGACGTTTTGGGATGCGGTGGTCCTCCATCCTGCATACGTGTCCTGCCCATCGCAGCTGGGACTGCATCAGGATTGTGTGGATGCTTTGCAG
>JADKLZ010003886.1:4806004-4831223 GCA_021533235.1 Biomphalaria straminea | reverse complement strand
AAAAAAAAAAAAAAAAAAAGTAAATATCTACGATGTTTTAGACTAAGACCAACGGATCTCAAGCTGGTAAGGGAAGGGCGAAGATGGCATACTCTCGGGGCTGAAAGACTTTCCCCTGGGACTCACCCTTTACACAAGATATATAAAATTTTTAAGTATCTTCTTTATTCATATACAAGAAAATCAAGGGGAAAATATTAGAAGTGCTCTATTTTAGTCCTCACGAATATGACATGCTTTTTGATTTACAATCATTAATTGTATAGAATTAAAGGAAATTATGTGCTCTTTTTACACAATGAAAATTAATGTTCATAAACCGAAAATTACTGTAATTTAACCCTTAAAGTGCTGAGCTGTTTCACAATGAGTGCATACCAAATGGAATTACAATTCTGGTGTTTAGAGGCTAAACTACCACACGCATTTTAATGGTTAATGGGGTCAAATCGACGGCGGTATCGATATCCATTGACTAAAATTCTATCGATGTGTTCCTTAAAGTAGCTAGATCTAGTAGTGAAATGAAGACATTCTCCTCGTCGTCTAAGAAGAAGTGATAATGAGAAATGATGAGAGTAATGCCCCTTGGGGTACTTGGCCTACCAGAGTTTGAGAAGGTTCTCTAACACCATTCCACTCTTTATCTTGTTGACGGCTACGTCTGCCGTCTGGTACCTGACTGCATGTGGAGGCAAAAAAAAAAAAAATAGTTTACAAAATTGACCGGAAAAACCAGGAGTCGGTGACGCAATTACTCCAAAGATGTGTGCCTGTACTAACATAGGGGAGATAATGATTGCGGATTCTTTAAATCATATTTAAAAAAAAAAAGTAAAAACAAAGCCCCAAAAAAAAAACACAGTGATTTTCTTGTTGTGCTGAAAGGAAGTATAAAAAATATTAAATAACGGGAATCTTTCCTATAAGTCAAAATATTAACAGGATTTGATAGACTCCCTATCCTTCCAGGCTTAATATGCTTTGAACTTACTGAGCTCTGTAAACAGATGTAATACATGGCAGATAAAGGAATTGGGTGAGAACGCCTAACTATTAGTGGATTTGTTAAATTATTATTTTTTTTAGAAAATAACAAAAAAAGAGGAGGGGGGGGGGCGGACGAAAATGTTCACAAGTAAATTTTCTTATGAATGTTGATTGGTGTATATATATCAAAGAAATCGATATTCGGTGAATTTTAAACGTTTTTGATCTTTGAAATTTGTGGAATGACTTCAGTTGATTGGATAAATGCGGGGAATCGATTGGTTCCAACTGTAATAGGATACATGCTGAGAATGGTTCCATGCAGGGGCGGACTGGGAATCAAAATCGGCCCGGGCATTACCGTATTAACCGGCCCACAAATACCATGTCATATATGTTGTATCAGTGATGTTTTTTGTAAAAAAAAATATGTACTCAGTGATGGATTACCTAACTTTTGATTAGTAATAAATTAATAATAAACGTAAAAATACAAGAATAGTAATATTTTTCCCCACATTGAAAAAGATGCCGGTACACCGTACCGGTGCGTACCGTCACAAAAAAGCATATATAGCCTATAAGTGATTGTGTGTGTGTATGCCATTTATCTTCATTACATACTGATCTTTCATTCTTTCGGACGTTTTTTGTACCCTAAAATAGGCTCTTCCTTTAGTTAGTGGAAAGACAGTATACACCGCCAATGACATCTAGGAAGTCTGGGGGAGCGCTGCGGGGTTCGTGGCGAGCCCCGGGTCCAAGCATTATTTCCGGTATTTTAAGCTTTAAATAGGCTTATTCTGGGGTATCTACAGTGCATTAGTGTGCTCTTAATCAGCTAAAAAATTCAAAAACCAAATCTGCTATTCACGGCACTTAATGAATGGAGTCCAGCGACTGGTAGAAAATGCTAACTATAATTTTGCTTTAGTTTGTGTATTGGATGGGGAGGGTAACCACAAAATGTGGCTAAGCTCATGAAATGTGTGACTAGTTTTCTTATTTTGTTTTTTTTTTTTTTGTTCATTGAAAGGGGATTTTAAGCACAGCCTCTTCTCTTTGGCTTCACTGTGGCAGTAACTTAAGTTTCCGTTTCTGAGGTCTGAGGCAGCTGATGGTTTGAACCCCCCTCCTGCTACGCCCTTGCGTCATATTATATTTGTAAGCCTAATTCTCATCAAAACATATAACGTTTAATAAAATATCGAAAACTGAAAGTACGCTCTCATAGGATTACGTATTATATTTAATTTATACCTGTATGTGATCTGAAAACTATAAAAAAAAATACAATAGCAGCATCAATGAGTTTGAAATGAATGAATTATTAAATGTTTTGGAGACTTTTAGTATTTTTATAGATTACAGACGTTACTTTAAAAAAAAAATAATTTAGGCATGCATGTTGCTCTTTGACTTAAGTCGTGGGTATTCCCGTCTGACACATTCCATTTAAAGATTAGAGAATGCAGAACGGTTAGAGAGACACTTATATACTTATGATATACTGAGAATATATTTGTCATTAATTAAAATTGCAAAAATAATTATTTAGATGTTGATCTTGATTTGATTTTTTTAAAACATATAATTTTTTTTTTGTAAGCTGAAGTATATTATTTTTAAATTTATATTATTAAAATTAAACAAAAAGAATGCTTCCTCTTACTTTGAAAATCGCAGAAAGAACTATATATTGAGCTGTGAATAAGTTTTGTGGTTTGCAATTTCGCGGCTATGTGTGTTAAAAGTTAATTTCTATTAAGTATTGTTGAAGAGCTAATTGTCGCCCTTTTTCTCTGCGTTCTATCAATGTTTCCTGACTCTCCCTCTTCCCTCGTTGTCGGTAACATTGTCAATGGAACCATCAAAAGTCGGGGTAGGGAAGGAGGAAAACCAAGTGGGAGTGTCATCAAAGTCCATGCCGACCAGCAAAAACGTTTAGGCCAAACACAAGCACACAGACATCAAAGCAGTATTGAAGCCAATGCCGCTCTTAGGCCTACACAGCTAAACGTACGGTCTAACGTTTTGCAAATGATAATATGCATTGTGTATTATGTACATTTTTGATATACTTATTGAATTTCAAACAAAATTAATTGTAAAAAAAAAATAAAAAAATAAAACGTGTTCGGGCAAATGTGTCTTTGCTACTATAACTTTTTTAAAAAGTCTGCATTAATTAAAAAAAAAATTCTTTGGTCGCAACCAGACCGGCCCATTTGGTGCCGGCCCACCGGGCATTTGCCCGGTATGCCCATATAGCCAATCCGCCCCTGGTTCCATGGGATCAAGGAGTTACTGGTACTGTAGTCTCCCTTGAAAATTATTTGCTGTCTAAACCAGGCATGTCAAACTCATTGAGGTGTATGGGCCGCATAAATACTTACTATGACCTGAGGGGCCGCAGCCAAAAATCAGTTCCAAAACAGCCTACTAGTTTTATGTAAATTAAAAACAATACAATAGAATACAATGATTAATGACACACCTGTAGGCCTACATTAGCGAGCTAAATTTCTAGCACTATTTCGTAATTAAAAATTAATATGATTACTTATTATTTTCTTTGTACTGATGCTTCACATCTTTTCTAGGATACAAGTTTATTAATGTCTGGTTTAAGGTTTCTTTTTTTTTGTCTGCCAATGACAATTTCATCACTGATGACTAATTTCGATCAGATAATCTCAAACTGTGAGGTGTTTTTGTAGCTTTCATTATGGAAAAGAACTGCTCACAGAGATAAGTGCATGCAAACAGCTAGCATTCTTCCTCAATTCAAAATTCAGGACAAAATAACTGTCAAATTTTGGCGCAATCAATTCTATTTACGTCGATTTCAACAAAGAATTTGATTGCTATTCTATTACCTCTAGTTGCACATTACCAGCATCAATTTCAGAATAATCAAATGAGAATGACACAAACAACAAAAATTCTTGCTCATACGTAACGAAGTCACGAAAACGGTCATTACATTGTTTCTGCCACAGTGTTCCTATTTAACGCTATTTCTGTGAATGCTTCCACCTTTTCTGGACAAATTACTTTAACGACACACTATTTCATAAAATCACATTCACTAAATAATTGGCTATGGCTTGCAATTAAGCTTGACAAAATGTAGCTTGCTTTCAGTGCAGACTCAACTCCCTTTGTTCAGTTTAACAAATACTATTGTTCAGTTCAAGTAGCTTGTCATCTCTTATTTTCCAGCGTAACAGTTTAACATTATTTTTATAATTTTTTTAGGTGGCCACGCGGGCCGCATTCAAAGTGGTCGCCGGCCGCATGCGGCCCCCGAACACCGTGTTTGACATGCCTGGTCTAAACTAAATGCACATATAACTTATTTTAGTTTTGACATTTTGAAATTATAGTCACAATCCAGAGGGATCAAACTATTGTAATGTTTGAATTCTTAATGAAATGGTTCGCTAGTTCATCTAATCTCTAACAAATTGTTAAGTCATCAAATATATTCGGATGAGATTTCCATATAGCCCTATTGTATTCTTCATCTATCTAAAAGCAAACTATACTGAGTAGCGAATCCTTAACGTAGTAAACTACAAGCTACAAGACACACATTAGGATATGTCTGCTGGTAAATTGAACTACAAGCTACAAGACACACATTAGGATATGTCTGCTGGTAAATTGAACTACAAGCTACAAGACACACATTAGGATATGTCTGCTGGTAATGTATGTTATAAAACAAACATAAAGAAAACAAACATTGTTTTATTACTGTTGTTCTCTTCTCTATGATCACACAAAATCAGAAACAACTAAACAAGCCTAGTATTTCTGAATTTAGCTTGATCTTTAGCAGTGATGTCACGCTGGAGGCGTGTCATATTCTGCCTGTGCCATGCGCTATAGGGCCAGTCAATTGATACGCGTTGCTATACGACCACTCAATTGATAGGCATTGCTATACGGTCACTCAACTGATGCGCGTTGTTATACGGCCCTTCAACTGCTGCGTATTGCTTTGCGGCCAGTCAACTGATACGCGTTGCTATACGGCCACTCAATTGATGCGCGTTGCTATACGGCCACTCAACTGATACGCCTTCCTTTACGGCCACTCAATTGATACGCGTTGCTATACGGCCACTCAATTGATGCGCGTTGCTATACGGCCACTCAACTGATACGCCTTCCTTTACGGACAGTCAACTGATACGCGTTGCTATACGGCCTCTCAATTGATGCGCGTTGCTATACGGCCACTCAACTGATACGCGTTGCTTTACGGCCAGTCAACTGATATGCGTTGCTATACGGCCACTCAACTGATACGCGTTGCTTTACGGCCACTCAACGCTTCCTTAATCCTGTACACTGGGTACACTGCCACAGATGGCTCAGCAACTCATTCTCCAGTTTACAACAACGCCCCTGCCTGAAAAGCAGACAATTTTTTTTTTAAGATTAGCAACGCCGCGCCTTGTAGGTTTCATGTTGCAATCTTATGTAAGGATCAGGTCCAGATCGCCTCGAAATCACGTGTCCCATGTGTATGTTCCTAAAGTTCAACACGTGTCCATAAACTGGGGGACGTGATCTTACTCTCTCCTAGTAGACACCCACATCTCGCCCCCACACCACCAGAAATGATTTCGCAATGAACTTAATGACGCCACAAAGGAAAGATCACCATCAATAGTCTCCAGCGAAGAACACGTCTATCTTTTGTATTGAACCACAAAATCGATTGATCTAATGGAAACCCGAGTCTTAAACGTCTTAAGATTTGTTTCGCTTAGAGTCAACTATCCACTTTTTTTCCCTACCGTCTGCTTAAGAATTGGATACATCACTGGTCGATAAGTAGCCTCTTCAAAATCTCTTTAGATATACATAAAATATTTGCTAAATAAATTCTACACTAAATGATCAGTTGGGATTCACTGCAGACTTTTGTTATTTGTTTGTCCTCTAGCTATCTCTCTTTCACTCTCCATCTGTCTCTGTCTTTCTATCTCCATCTCTATCTTTCTCTCTCCCTCTCTCCCTCTCTCTCCCTATATCTCTATTTTTCTCTCCCCCTCTATCTCTATTTTTCTCCCTCCCTCTGTCTCTCTCTCCCTCTCTCTCCCTCTCTCTCTCTCCTTCTGTCTCTCTCTTTCTCTCTATCTCTCTCTTTCTCTCCCCTCTTTCTTTCTCTCGCAAGCACTCAGTGACGTAAGTAAATAAATATAACTATCATTATGTCTAAGTGATTGTCTCGTCTAGATTGTTTTGTGTACTACTGTGGTGCACACGATATATTTATTTCCTTGCGTCCTAATACATGGCAGACACGAGTTGAAAATGGGGAAGGAACTATGGCAAAGCTTCGACCAGGACACGAACCACAGCTCGGAAACATCAGGTCGTTGAAAGACTGGACTGTCGTTCGGGCTTATGGATGGTCTCGGGTTCAAAACTTGCTAGCTTCCATCCCCCGTCGTCCTGCGGGAGGCTTGGACTAGAAAGTACATAATCTTCAACTCTGAAGGAACATCCGAAACATTTTACAAACATATTTTTTTGTGTAACTTCATGAGAATGTATTCACGACATTGATGTAGGGTTTAGTATTGTCACTCATTCTATTATTCAAGTGTTATAAAGCTTTAGATTAGATTTCTCGGACTTTTTATTTTTATTTTGGCACAACTATGTTGCTGAACGACCATGTTACTGAGTCGAATGTTTGGCGTTTGGGCGTAGCTTGTTCTTTTCTTATTTCATGGGTTCTCTTAAGAACTCTTGTATTCTAAGGCTGCTGTTAGAGTATCCAATGACAAATTGTACTTTTTTTTTCTTCAGAATTTAAACTTTCTCTTCCAATTAGTCTTGTGTGTAGAGCATGTCTCTAACCTTTACATCTGAATGTTGTGGTTTGTTTAAAATAAACCATTTGTGAATATTTTTTTTTCGTAGCTTGTTAAACTATGATAGTTGCAGTTTAAGCCTTTTTTTTTTGTCGCACTTTGAAATAAAATATTTAGACCCAAAATTTACGTCAGAAAAAAAATTGATTCGGATTGAGCTTCGAGAAGATCAAAGCACATACCGATGATTTTTGAACACACGCAAAAAAAAAAAAAAACGAGTGCAAGTATTTTATGATTCGGACTCAACAATTGAAAAGTGACTTCAAGACATTTAAAGCTCTGAGTATATTTTCTAGCCAAGGTCTGTAACTCTGACTTATGTTGGTGAATAAGAAAGCTTTAGCGGGAAGGTGAAACGTGAGACCGAAACACTAGAGCAAACAGAGTATTGTATTGCTGTCTTCCGGGTTTGTTTGCTTTTTAAATTTGAAACTGGTAGTGCATTATGTGCCATGTAGTGTGTTGTTTGGAGCGTTTGTTTAGCACAATACTTTTATACACGCTTTCAATGTTTTTTGTTTTGTTTTGTTATGTTTTTTTAAATTTGTAGCTACTGTTGATACTAGCTTGTCATAGCACGAGGAGTGGGGTTATATGTCAGAGACGCTAATAATTTCTTTGTGTTTGACTCCACAGGTGGTGGACACCTCGAAGAGGGAGTCGAAAGACTCGTTTATGGAGTACGCCCAGAGACACGTGCGGAAGACCATCAGCAACAGCTCAAGGGGAGTTGTCGGCGGGGGCGGAGCAGGCGGAGGGGCGCAAGGGCCCAACCGGCGAGCCAACGCCAACTTCAGCAAGCGCATGCGCCGGAGACTGGTGTACAAGAACGGCGAGGTCAACATCACCCAGACGAACATACGCAAGAGGAGGCGGCGGTACCTGGCCGACATCTTCACTACACTGGTGGACATCAAGTGGAGGTATAACCTCATGCTCTTCGCCATGGCCTTCACCCTTAGCTGGCTCATCTTCGCCCTCATCTGGTGGCTGGTGTGCTTCTCCCACGGGGACTTGGACAATGTGGGCAACCAAAGCTGGCGCCCTTGCGTCATGGAAATTAAGTCTTTCACCTCCGCCTTGCTATTCTCCATAGAGACCCAACACACTATAGGCTACGGCTTCCGGCACACCACCGAAGAGTGTCCGGAAGCCATTGTACTCATGATGTTCCAGTCCTGCTTCGGGGTGATATGCCAGGCCCTCATGACAGGCATCGTCTTCGCAAAGCTTTCCCGTCCCAAGAAACGGGCAGAGACGCTCATGTTTAGTAAGAGCGCTTGCATCTGTAAGCAGGACGGGGACCTGTGCCTCCTCCTGCGGGTCGGCGACATGCGCAAGTCGCAGATCGTGGAGGCTCACATCCGAGCCGTGCTCATCAAGAAGAAGATCACCAAAGAGGGCGACGTGCTCCCCCTGTACCAGTTCGACGTGGACCTCGGCTTCGGGGAGGGCAGGGATAGGCTGTTCCTCGTGTGGCCTGTCATCATCGTCCACAAGATCGACCAGGACAGCCCCTTCTGGGAGCTCTCTCCCGAGGACCTTTACCGTGAGCAGTTTGAACTTATCGTCATCCTCGAAGGGATAGTGGAGAGCACGGGGATGACCACCCAGGCCCGTAGCTCTTACCTCCCCGGGGAGGTCCTCTGGGGTCACCGCTTCGAGAGGCTCGTGACGTTTCAAAAGGAGAACGGTCAGTACCAGATCGACTTCTCCCGCTTCCACAACACCATCCCCGTGGACACTCCCACCTGCAGTGCCAAAGAGCTGGCCGAAATGACGGCGGCCGGCCAGACGCCGGACCAGACGTTCTGCGCTACCAGGAATCCGGACGACTTAGAGGACGAAGAAGAGGACGAGGAGGAGGATAACACGTCGCTGGCCTCCAAGTCGGACAGGTACTTGAAACACAACGGCCACTACGTGATTAAAAGGCACGGGGCGGCCCAAACCGATTACTTTGGGGACGATTTTGATTCTAGCAAACTTAGTTCTAGCACTGACCTAGGCTCGCAAGATTTGTCCGAAACTTTGCTATGACAAAGAGAATTTAACGACAAAGGTAAGAAATAGGGGAGATAATTGTAGTTAAAACGAAAGAGCTCTTATACTACAGCGATGACGCAATGCTTTTTTTCTTTGGTAATAGATCAGTCTTAATGTCACTCTGTTTACATTATAACTCAGCATACTTGTGTGCTTACTACAACTAAAAAATTGAATGGGACCTTCACATTGAGATGGCAATGTACAGTGTCCCAAAGCGTTTCGCTGGAGTGACGTTCCTTCTCCTTCCGAGAAAGACTTACTTTGAAATATACGCTAACATAGGCTCCTCCTTAAACACATTGTAAAGGCAGTCTTACTTCTTAATGCAGTAATAATGATACATATAAAGTAGTAAATGTAGTATTATACGTACACAAGATGTACGTATTTAAAGATATTATTTCTAGGTCAATTTTGAGATTATTATAGTGAAGTTATTTAGTAGTTATGGTAAATCCGAATTTTAAAAAAATTTCAAAATAGTAACAACAACCCTGAGACCAAAATCTGCGAATTGCGGGGCCGCAAACAGGGATCGAGGGGGAAGTATACTTCATAGAGTGACCAACCGTACAAACTAGGCTACGGACACCACAAAGCCATTCTGCTCTCTATATAACAGTTAGCATGAAAACTTCATCTCACTTTACATAATAAAACCGAACAAGAAAAACGTTTTCATTCTTTAACGGATAGGTCTTAAGTACTCAAAAACAAAGGCAGGAAGAGACGGTTTTTATTTATTCAATTTATTTATTTACTTGTAATGAAATGTACTGTTAATAGATAGACAGACATAGATGGATGGATGGGTAGGTGGGTGGACAGGTAGATGGATGGGTGGGTGGATAGATAAATAGAGAGATAGTTCGACAGATAGATAGAACGCAATTGTCTGGAAAGTACCAGAGGTACCAATACAGTGACATAAAATGTGTTCCCTACAGACATTCAAAACTTCTCGTAACAGTGGCGTCACTAGGATGGGTGTCACCCGGTGCCGCCAGCACCCCCCCCCGCACCCCCTAGTGACGCCACTGCCTCGCAATATGAAACCAAAACTAAAAGGTATATTATGAATATGAAGCAGGTAATCAGAATTCCAAAGTGTTGCTACATTGGTCTAGCAGGCCATGTGCTGGTATTCAATAAGAAGCACTCTTAGAATGCATCTAGATTACAACAGGCATATGTGTTAGGTGGTTCCCAGTTCCAGCGTTGTTTTTTTTTATTCCCCCACTTCCTGATCAAGTTCCATTACTCACGTCATAGCTTTACGACAGACCTAGTGCGTATTGATTCTCTCCCTTCTCATGACCGGTCAATACGACATGCAGCCCGTGTTACATGCGTGAACTGATGCACTCTTGTAGAACCCTGAAACACACTTTTGGCTACAACGAGCTTAAGACGAACATTGGCCACTGTCCACTTGATTAGAATGCCAAATAGTAAGACACGATTGCTATAACAAATATAAATCTCTCCCCCCCCCCTATTTTTTAAAATTATATCAAAAAGAATCTAGATGCAACTAGATAGTGAATTGGGATTTAGGAAAGGAACTCAATCTCTCCGTATAGATAGTAGATATTACTCAATCTCTCTGGTTAGATATTAGATATTACTTAATCTCCCTGTATAGATATTAGATATTACTTAATCTCTCTGTATAGATATTGGATATCTTCAGTTATGACAAAGCGCTACATCAGAAAGAGAATAGTGACATATTCATAACAGACTTATACGTCTTATGTGTATATCAGTCAATTTCAGAATGCTAGTGAATGTCTCAGTATGTCAGAATATCAGTGTATGCAAGAATGTCATTAACTTCAATCAATTGACTTACATTTTTCCTCATCATTATTTTGGTCCTATCAGCTATCCTTTTAAATTGATTCCTTTAAAGGGTTGATTATTTTTACAACGCCTCTATTCAAGTCACTCCATAGGATTTTTACTGTTAACATAACAGAGAAAGAGAGAGAGAGAGAGAAACCTAAGCACCATGTACATTGTACAAAATAAAAGCCCAGTGATTAGCCCAATAAACGATCTACACCGGATGAAGTCAAGAATTAGCTTCGTCTCACTTTGTATTATTATCGTTCAATTATTTAAATGTACCTCTTATAATCTACGTATAGATGTGTCTAGGTGTTGTTGAAATGAACACAACCCTCTCTCTAGTGATCACTCACATGCAAATAATTACAAGTTTTTTTTTTAGTTTTTACATTTTAATTGGTTGCTCATTTAAAAGTCAATTTAAAAGTCATTATTTGTCGTTTACCAAGAGTCTGGTCTGTCTCTTCAAACTTAACTATCAGCATCATGTTGTTGATTTTTGGTTCAGAATTGATTGTAATTCTATTTTAAACTATAGTTATCTACTATAGAGTGATCTAGAATGGACCTAAATACGTTTACATCATCTGCTTTAGACTTTGGTTGTAGGGGGTGCTAGGACGGTTCGCGTCACCCCTCCATTCCAGCAGCTGTTCTTAGCAGGATACCAAGAGAGAGGCCGGTTTATTATTTCACGTTGTCCAGCCAGATTTTCTTTTGGGTGACCCTTTGGTCCGTCTTCTAGACCTTAAAGGATGACTTTTGCCAGTGCGTCGTCTCTTGCAATAGGATCGAACCAGCTCAGCGTTCGTCTTTCCACAGTGTAGAGTTCTCCTTTATCCTTTGCCAGCCAGAGCGTTGACTTGTAAAAGTACAAACTCATTTGTCTTCTTTTCCTGGTATCTGATACCCAGCATTTCTCTGTAGCATTAGCGATTCTTCTTTCAGTCTCAGCGTTCAGTGTCCAACTTTTTCAGCCTTTAACAGAGAAGACATTGCTAGGGAAGGATACGTTTATGTTACTTGTAAACTTATTACACCTTGTTGCATTTCTGGGATCCATACAGTTGATTTATCTCTTGTTGTGTTTTAACGCTAGGAATAAGTCAACTACTTCTCAAGTGGACCAATATAAATTTAAAATAATCATATGTCATAATAGGTATGTTTTCTTAGACTTTATACTTTATAGCTTCTATTTATTTACATGTATTTTAAATCATGTCAGCTAAAAGCTATCCCAAAATTTTGATGACTATAAATGTGGTACAATTAAAACTATTCTTTCTCTATGTTACCTCCCTTGCGTAATGTTTAACATGCCAGGCCTAGGATGCTTCACTTGTCCTGAATGAATCAGTTACGTCTGCTCCTGTGTGGTGTCATTAATTACAGTCTACTTTCAACTGTACCATTGACACGGTTCCTTCAGTAATTACTTTCTCTGGGCCCATCAAAGAAAAGCCTCTGTAAATATTTCGCTATCTCCAGCCTACGTTCAAGTTCCCAGACTTGAAATTTAATTTGGCAACAACAAAAGAAGTCACGAGAATAAAAACAGGAGGAAAAAAAAAAAAAGATCCATTAACTTTTAAAAAGAAAAGTTTCCGGACAAAATAAAAGTTTAAAAAGTGCTCCTTCTTGTGTAATAAGGATTTTTTTTTTAAAGAGATAGGTCAGTTATATGTGTTAGTCTTGTAAGGTGACTTTCCAGTTCACTATTCAAACGTGTAGAAAGGAAGGGACAGTATGTTTTATAACGGTTTACTCCTGAAGATTCCATGGCTGCAGCCTTAATATCTAACTCGACTGGACTTGAGACGGCTCTCTTCAGTAGATGTACTAGCAGTGCTCTGTTCAGTTCTTTTCCTTTATTCGCTGCCTAACTCACAAACTAAAAAAAAGTAAACCTTAGAAAAAAAATCTTCTCTAGTATAAAGATAGAAAAGGATATTAAATAGACAAAAATGAAATACATTTTCAAAAAAGTTCTCAAAAGGGGGTAGGAGTGCTCCTTAAAAAAAATCATGTCTAGGGCTTCCATTTGCTTAATCCGGCACTGGAAATACTAGAAATCATTGCCAATTTTTATAATGTGACTATCTAGTCTTTTTTTCTGGTGTTTGTTTGAAGGTAGTTAAATGTTGTGTCTTTAACCAACTGCAACTTATCCATATAGATCTAAGTACTATTTCTTTCCTATTGCCATTACAGCACTAGTCACAGTGTTACATATCAAGTGGTTACATTTCGTAAAAATACTTTTATCTTTCTTCTTCTACATCTCTTGCTCTCTTGTAAAACCACTCGCTCTCCTACTAAATCTCTCTCTCTCTTCTCTCTATCTCTCTCTCACTCTCTGTTCTAAAGCAAGACCTAGGACGAACAAAAAAAAAGACCAGTCTCCAGGCCAACGGACTTCCTGCTCTGTATTACCAGACGGTCGATTGGAAACAATTAGACAAACTTTCCAACCCATGCGAAGTGTTCAGGGGTTAATGTGTGCGCGCGTGCGTCACTGGTACACCATTGGTTGAAACGAGGACACATTTTGATTCTAATCTACAAGGAAAGCAGCCCAGACCAGAGTACCACATTACAAAATAACAAGATCTGTTTGATATAACTTTACTATTGAAGACTATATATATATATGACTCCATTGTGGTCTTTGGACTATATAGTATTGGCTTTTTTTTTTCACTATCAAAACACCTCCTTTTTGTTTTATTTTTATTGATATTTTGGATTCGTCTCGCGGTCCTGACAAATTATGACAGAGACGCTAACAATTAATGCTCCCATTTTTTTTTTGCCCTCTAACAATTTATGCTCCCTTTCTTCATAATCACCTTGGAAACACACACACACACACACCATAATAATGTCGGCTCCGATTGTATAAGGCAAAAACTCGTATGTAAGGCACCTTTTAGCTTCTGTGTACGAGAGTAAATTGCAATCACTGCGAATGAATCCTGCACTGAAGTATAAATTTGACAGATAGTTAACTCCTCCTCCAACCCACCCCATTTTCGTGTTCGTTAGTGAAAGTCAAAGTAACGGCTGAGTGTCAGGCCCCAGAATTCCATCGTGAACGGAGCTGCAAATGCGATTGTGATAGGCACATTCCCTTGGAGAGTTGACAACACACGCGCTGGGAAGGAATACGTTATGTCTACGTTACAAAAAGGGCGCCCTCACCTGTGATAAGCTTTCCACTGCTTATCTTAAGGATAAGTATCAAGACATGTTACACTTCACTGCTAAGTATCCTGAGATTTTACACTCCGCTATAGACACTAGCGGATCCAGAACTTTGGAGTGGGGGGGGGGCGATTTTTTTCCAAACCCTAACCCTAACGCCCAGTAAACCCTAACCCTATGCATAAACGTGTGTAAAGCATATATATATATACACGAGAACAAAAAGAAGTGTTTTTTAACCTTGGAGGAAAAAAAAGAAAACAAAACACAGTCATGTTGAGGCAAGCTGGGGGACTGAGGGAGGGCTGTAAGCTTAGCCAGTGTGATTCGGGGCGAAGCCCCGACGCCAAAGTGTTTTCTTGCATACTTCACTGCAGTAACGCATTCTCCTGCCATCTACAGCACATTATTCATCAGTAGATTTCGGGGCGAAGCCCCTACGCCAAAAGCATTTTCTTGCATTCGTCACTGCAGAAACGCATTATCCTAGACATCTACAGCTCATTATTATTCATAAATGGTTTTCGGGGCGAAGCCCCGTCCGCCAAAAGCGTTTTCTTGCATTCGTCACTGAAAAAAACGCATTCTCCTGACATATACAGCTCATTATTCATCAGTAGATTCGGGGCGAAGCCCCGACGCTAGAAGCGTTTTCTTGCATTTTTTTCACTTCAGAAACGCATTCTCCTGACATCTACAGCTCATTATCCATCAGTAGATTTCGGGGCGAACCCCGACGCCAAAAGCGTTTTTTTTACAAACTTCCCAACCTCACCATATCGGCCATCATACTAAAAGGATGGGGGGGGGAGCGAAATAATCTAAGAATAGTTAGAAATATAAATAATTAGTATATATTATTAACACAAGTAATAAGTTCGTATACCAATTGTGTGAATTGTAAACTAAAATTCGTCCGCCCCCCAAAGGAAATTGGACCGCCCCGCCCCCACTCGAAAGCTTATGGGGGGGGGCGGAATTGATGCCATCGCCCCCTCCCGACCCCACCATATCGGCCAACATACTAGAGGGGGGGGGGGGAATATAAATAATCAGTATATATTATTAACACAAGTAATAAGTTCGTATATCAATTGTGTGAATTGTAAACTAAAATTCGTCCGCCCCCCATCCGAAATTTGACCGCCCCCCCACTCGAAAGCTTAGGGGGGGGGGCGAAATTGATGCCAACGCCCCCTCCCGACCCCACCATATCGGCCAACATACTAGAGGGGGGGGCGAAATCACCTAAAAATATGTAGAAATATAAAATAATTAGTATATATTATTAACATAAGTAATAAATTCATATACCAATAGTGTGAATTCTATACTAAAATTCGTCCGCCCCCCCCCTTTGGGGGGGGGGGTCGGCCGAGTGGGGGGGCGATCGCCCCTACCGCCCCCCCCCCCTGGATCCGCCAGTGGCTATAGATATGATTCACTGTTATCAGAATGCTTGAAATTACATCTTTACTTCTTTTAAACATAATTTTAAAAAAAGAAACAACATAATATATATATATATATTGTAACGAACTTCACTTCTCAGGCCTTCTGCAAACACTGCTTAACAACAACACAACAACACATCTAACTCAAGAACAGTGGCGGTTTAATTACAAACACATCAACACAGCCAATACGACACAATTGGCGCCACTAACTACAAATGCAACACAATGGAACTACCGAACTAAAACAACAGTCTCCAAAACGGGTAATGCTACATTTTCAAAGCCTGTTCATAACACCAGTCCACTCTACTTTCTATCTGCAGGACTCTGTCTAACTGTCCAACACACACTGTTCTAGTCCGTCCAAGCTCTCGGCTCACATGCGCACAGCACAGGTCACACTAGGGACAGTCTTTGGTTGACCTGTGACCCGCCTTCGTCTGTGCGTGTCAGTGGGTCTATATATATATATCTTGTTTAAGTGGTATATTATATAATAATAAGGCTTGTTTTCGAATACGAAGAAATGTGGAATGCAGTATTTCCCTAGCTAAGTATCCCCAGCTGCGATCTACAAGCTTTGCCGCATCCAGAGCAGACGTAATCATTGACTGGACATTAACATTACTTCTGTGTATCTCAATTTCTGTTCCGATAGTGAAAAAAATATTTATTTATATATATATAATATATATATATATATATATATATATTATTTGTGGATGTCCATTAAAGAGTCTGAGTTCGCTCTTAAGCCGAAAGAATATTTGAGACTTTTCTGGTTTAACAAAATATAAATACAATTCATATAATCCCCAGATTTGGCATCCATTTCATCTGAAAGAAGATCATATTTCCTATTTACAAAGCTTATGTCAACTCTGTCTGTCTGTCCGTTTGTCTGTCTGTCTGGTAAAAAGATTTACACGTCATTGCTCTCAATTCCTATCTCGGATTAAGCTGAAATTTTGCACAATTGATTATTTTACCTGACAAAAAAAGTATTTAATTAACTAATGGTAATTAATTGTTTTGTTTGGTATCTCAAAAAAGGAAAGAAATTGTACTTGACTGGTGTGGTGGTATAAGCTGAATTAGTCCCCTTTATATGTCGCCACTGTAAAGTTTGAAGGTAACAATAGATAACTATAAAACATATGTTCATAAGCACTTCGATAGCACAGTGGTTGGGTGTCAGCTGGAGGGGGGGGGGGCTAAGCACCGAGATGGCCAAAGAAACAAATGACCATACCATTATCTGCACCCATAGATCGCAAGGTCTGAAAGAGGAACTTTTGACTTGACTCAGTCCTCTAGGTGAGACTACATTAATATATCAGTAGACAGTTAAAGTATGTACACATCAACAGGAAAAAACTAAAGTTTAGATAAACTTTCACAAATAATCAGTTTTTTTTCTTTTCATAAATTGATTTCCTCGTGCTATAAATTGTCAACTTTGTAAGTGTTTTTGTGTGTAGGCCTGTGTGCTTGAGTGTTTTCTAATCACTTTTCAACACTTGCAGACGTGGAGAAATCTTTCCCACTGAATATGCATGATGGGCTTAAGATGTATAAAAATATTGAGTTAGGACAGCCTGCCACGGGCGTGCCAAATTGGACTTATCCTTTGAGACAATATCAACATGTGCTTGTTACATTTTTTTAAATTTATGTTTTAAATCTCTTGATATTTAATGCGATATCGTCGTTTTGTCAATGTTTGTATTTGAAATACGGAACTGTGGCTATGTTTCATTAGCTGATAGCCTGTGACGTAGATGGTTCCATAATATTTTAAGGACCGTTAATAAATCAATGACGTTTCTGTATTATTGGTTTTTGTTTTGAACTAGGATAATGAATATCTGCAGATTGCTCCACAATAGAGGTTCGCTTTAGGTGGAAGAGTTTATAATTTGGTATGGTGCCTTTATAATTGTTTTTCTCTTACCATTAAGTTTCCGAAACAAATATTATTTCTCTTTGGGTTATTTTATTATCGTTCTTAAAAAATGTGTTATACAGGCTCACTGCTGGCAAACGATTGGAACAGACCAGGTGGAAATAGTCGCTGTCAATTAATGATCTAGTTAAACAACAAACATTAATTCATAAGACTACAAACTGCCACATATAAGTAATCCCATGATGCATTGGCTTTGGGCAATTTATAATTGTGCATTAGAGACAAGGGATCTGACCATGCCATTTATAGTGCAGATTATGTAATGGTCATTTGTGTCTGTGGCCCACAGTTAACGAGGGTGCCATATGGCCAGCATAACGTCCAACCGCCTTTACTTTCCCCGAGCTAATGTCAGGTACCCATTAGAGATGGGTGGACTCACAGTTGACCTAGAGATCTCGAAATTAAAAATCCCAATCTTCACCGCTGGATAGTCATAAGTGCTGAGCCGAAGGCTCTTCGAGCACTAAGTTTGAAAAAAAACCTGTCTGACCTCACTGCCCGAAAATCAAACAGTAAAAAAAAACAAACCTGCGGACCAACAGGCCTGTCTGGGAGCGACCCGAGTCAATGCTTATAGAGCATTGCTGTTTCCAATACCACTCGGTGGCACCGGGGGCCTCCACCATTTACCTTCGTTGTACCAAGCTAACTGTGCAGAATCCGCCATTGATGAGACGGTCCCTTGAGGAACAGCGCATGGATTTGTGACTGGTTTGTGGGAGCTTTCTTACAAATCCGCACCGTGAAGGGGCAGACTCTCGTCCGCCCATGGGCACTCCCACGGGAATCATATTTGTTACCCTTTCGCCTAGCCACTTCCTCTAGTGAGCCGTTTCCACGGGAGCGCCACGTTGAGGCAGGATAACGTGCAATCTTCACCAGGATTCGAACCCAGGACCCTCCGGTTGTAACACTCAGCCACCTGTTGATCTATTTATAACCGAAAAAAAAGTATTTTTAGCTTAATGTCTTACTACTAAAACACGAGTTTAGTTATTATGGACATTGTCCCATCACGTTTAGGACTTTTGTTTCGCTATTGTCACTACAGGCGAGAGAGCAGTTACAACCAGGGTTCAAATCCGCAAAAAAAAAAAAAAGCTTATTTGTGTCTCGTTACCCAAACCCAAACTTGTTCGCTTAGCCATTCGAGTTTTTAAAATGTTTTATTTAATTCACTGACATAGGCCTACGTAACATATATACCGATATTGCTTTGTGTGCTCTGTATGAATCAAATCTTGAGCTAACTAAAAAAAAAAAGAAAATAATAAAAGGGGTTTCTGAAGTCTGAATACAAAGGCCATACAGAGTTTTTAAAACTAAACCTTCATGATTTCGGCTGATCATAAGTAGCTGTTTCACATAAGGAAGGCTTTTTGTTAGAACATACTGCGAACCAAGGACAACTGTACAAATATGGTACGTAAGACAAAGCAAATTCATCTCCTCATACAGGGCTTTGTCATTTTTGTTTTCGAAATCTATTGTTTTTATCTACAAACTGTTTGCATGTTCAACTTTAACAAAATGGTTTCACTTTCAGTAAAGCAAAACTAGCCGTTGAGTTGAAAAAATGGTTATAAAGTATAGAAAGAAACAACTGGATTTTTGTGTTTTGTTTTAAAATGGATTACTGTTGTTGTTTGTGGGAAAAAAGAGAAGTCTATAAACTTCTTGAAGTTCTGCTTTTAATGTATTCAGGTCCGTTAAGTGGAGAGTACAATATTAGCATATAGATTTAGTTCCGTTAGCCAAACTTTGACGAGAGTTGGTCTAATTTTTTTTAAAAAGGGCATAGATTTTTCAAACTATTTATTTTGTATTGCGAGCAGAATGTTTTGAACTAGACTAAAATGTTTTGAACTAGACCAGAATGTTTTGAACTAGACCATCTCTTGACTCTGTACAAACCAAATATTCACCAGCCATTCAGTACTCACTTTATTGACTTTTCAAATATTGGCGCAGTGAACAAAAAAATGAACTGAATAAGTGTAATTTATTTTTTTCTTTTTGTTCACCGCCTTATTTATGATCAATATCAATCAGTGATTGGTTTATCGAAGATCGATGCTGATACACGATACCGGCAATTGATTGGCCTGATCGGTATGAGTTCTGTCGCCTCATTTTTGTTTGTTCCCACTACAAATCTTCTAAATAAATAATGTGACTTAATGGGTTGCAACTAATACTCATTGGTTGGCTTCAAGTTTCCAAAACAAGTCTAGTGTTGTGAGATTATATACTTAAATTACCAATAAAGTTCCGAAACAAATGTTTTTTATTACATAATTTCAAATGACGTGAAAATGATTATTTAGAAGATAGATTTGTTCCACTATTACATAATTTCAAATGACGTGAAAATGATTATGTAGAAGATAGATTTGTTCCACTATTACATAATTTCAAATGACGTTAAAATGATTATGTAGAAGATAGATTTGTTCCACGTTAAACTATTAAAGAGAATCTGTTATTGGTTTGTAAAGAGATGCAGAACGAATGAAATTGATATACTCATATGACAAAATAGAAAAACGGAAGTATTGGAGCTCCGCTGGGTGGCCAGTGTTGGAAGGACAAGAACTTACATTTGATCTAATTTCCTTCATTTTTTTTTAAAGTAATTATCGCCTCAACCTTTCACCACCCAAACAATGCAGCAAGTGCGAGGAAAGGCAGACGGGAGCAATTTAATTTACAGCTGTGTGATTTAATGTGTGAACTGTAATTTAGTTTTATGAATTATAGAAGCGATGTTTCTTTTGTTGTTCTGGTAATACGATCAACATTTTCTAATACGACGGGGGGGGGGGGGTAATTCATTTTGATTTTGTTTCAACTTGCTCATGGCGTTATTTCTATTTCTTGAGTCGATTTGTTCAAAACGACAAGAACAATACAAAGTCTAATGGTGGACTCGAGTACGTACGAATCTTATTAGGTGCGTACACTTTTTGAAAAGGTTTATGCACTCAGACCCCGTTTTTTGTTTGTTTATTATTCTTTCAGGGTGAATGGGTTTCTTTTTTGTAAAAGTGTGCGTCTCTATGTAAGGTCATAGGCTGCAAAGAACTGTACCTACACTTGACTTTATAATGTGCACATTTGCATAGCTGCAATACCATTGATTCTGAAGATAAAGGATGAGTGCAGTATTTCACCTGACCATGCAAACACAATCGTGACCTGCATATTTTGCCATATCCGATGCGCTAGGCCGCTGGGGGGAGGGGGTCTATCTAAGTTTTTAAGTGTTTGGCACTTTTCTATAGGCCTCAAAGTGTGTCCCTAGACCTTCAGCCCACCAGCTGCCTCATTCAGAGCAATCAGAGAGAGGCCTTTTTTGTATATAAGAGTATAATGTAAAACGTTGTTGGAGTTGGTTAATGATTGTCCTGTTGAAATAATAATATGGCTTGTCTTCGAGTCCGAAGATTAATGTGGCATGCTGTATTTCCCTAGGATACGCAGCCCCAGCTGTGACCTACAAATTTTGCCCACATTCAGCAGGCATAACCATTATCCGCCGGTGGTCGATTTTGTGTTTCTCCTCGGCAGTGGATTTTCTTTTGGTCTAAAATGTGTATCCCGCGGTCTTTGTGACCTCCAGCTGTCTCGCTCTGAAGCCGCACTGCTACCATGTCATCTCTTCTATATCAGTTAAAGCAAGCTGGCGCCTGGTCTTTGAAGCGTCTCTGTGGGGCACTTCTTTTACGTTGACCACCTTTCAGATCACCAAAAAAAAAAAAGACTACTTTAGGCATGCGTTCGTTTCCCAAACGGGATACATGTTAAAATAGAATCTACTTTAAGTATAAAGTATTTTTACTTATTTCACCAAACTGTATATGTTGTCCGGTTACAGAACCGAATCAGTGGGACGATATATAATTTTTTGGTCTATCTTCTGTGTTATTGTTTTTCATCGACTTCGAGCAGAGAACGAGGCAAGTCTTTGACTCATTCTGAAATAGTACTATGTACTCAAGTAGGCCTAATGTAGCATCTCTGAAATAGTACTATGTACTCAAGTAGGCCTAATGTAGCATCTCTGAAATACTACTATAAGTAGGCCTAATATAGCACCTCTGAATTGTAGTACTATGTACTCAGGTAGTCCTATGTAGCATCTCCGAATAGTAATATGTACTCAATTATGCCTATTGTAGCATCTCTGAAATAGTACTATGTTGGCGCTGCTACCAGTCTACCTAACTCCTTGCCTACAAGCCTGCCTAACTTCTTGCCTGCCAGCCTACAAAGAATGCATTTTTATTGATGCATGGCTCTTTGCGCTGACATTTTGTATTCCCTTACCCTCAACACACACACACATACGCCCTTTTCCCGCAACTAATATCAGGACGATTAAAGTTCAAAACTCCATTTTGTGTTGAATCCCCTAGTCTATTGAATTCCGACACCTCCTGTGCGCGCCTATTTATTTCCTCCGTATTGGAAATCTATCGCTTCTATCTACTATCTCTTTCCCCACCGCCACGGAGACACACTCCTGCGCTAAGTAAACTGGTCTTATCTTCCCTTTCTCCCCCTACCCTGCATCTTCCTATCACTATGTTACACCTGAAACTCAGAATCAATAGATAACTATTCAATACACTGATTAGCGTAACTTGTCTGTGATGCTGGTTTGCCTTATCTCCCTTTCCTCCTGACTGTATTTCACTTGCAACTCAAATTTTAAACGAGCTAGTCGTTTTGTTTATTTCTTGTCATTTTTTTACTCCCTTTGGGTGTGTTGTGAAGATTGAGAGAATAGCAGGTCAAGATCTATAACACTAGTGCCTAAACTAGTAATCTTCGGGCAGGAGTCCAATAGCCTTAGCTGGCTACCCATCTACTAGAAGGAAAACTCTCAAACCTCTTCTGCCTTAAAAGTATGCCTAAACGTGGGAAAGACTTCGGGAGTCAACAATAATTTTAAACAATCAGGAGGCTGTGACCCTTAGGCAGCTTACAGCATACAATGCTACGCCCTGTTAGAGCCTGCCACGTCACTGGTCCCAAACTGTATCGGCACTTGTCGTTCATTTGGACACATCAGCAGCGCGGAGATGGTGCTGCTGTGTTGGCGACATTGTTCCGGCCAAAGCTAATACATACGCACATTTGTATGATATGTTTTATACGCGCTTTCCTACTGAAGGAGGCCGTTTGGTAACAATGGTATCTAGTCATTTCGGCCATATCTCACATTTACCGGCCCTTGTCTCACGGGCCGCAGTGCGCTAAGAAATTGCAGTGTAATTTAACCGAGCCTCTGCTGTTTCTTGATGCAATGGTGCTTGAAGTCCGAATATTGCCCGCGGCCTGTATGTTCGGCACCACTGTTGTATAATTCCAATGGTTTATCTCTACAGCAAGCTTATCTTATTGAAAGGAATGTTATTCTTTAGTTTGAATTGTTTGACTTTTCTTATTGAAAGGAATGTCATTCTTTAGTTTGAATTGTATAGTACTTGGACGTTTCTGCTGTAGAAAGTCTCTAAGATCGTAATAGAAACGCTGCTGGGACGTTTTGGTCGATGTATCGATTTGAGTTTTCAATGTCCAAAGTGGTCTAACCCCTGCAGTGAAAACATGTTTTTATAACATCAATATTTATTGTTCTTTATTCTAACATAATTAATCGTTGCAGTCATTTTAACATTATCACTCTTTTATTAACATAAACTATATGCATCAGGCAAATATTTCTATTTATGTACTAAATCAGTTCTATTCATTTCTCTTGTCTTTATCTGCTCCGAAGACACGGTAGATTCACTTAGAGTTAATGTGCTTTAAAACGATGAAGGTTGAGAATGGTCAATTTTGGTCCTGTTAAGGCTATAATCTCTGTTTTTACTTGTGGCTCAATGCTTATTATTCCGTCATGAATGTCTAAGAAAAGACAAAAAGAAACTGACATAGAAACTGACTAGTCGTGTGGTTTGCGCTCTAGACTACCGTTTCTATGGCCCCGTGTTCGAAACCTGCCATACCCCCGCTGCTATGTATTTAATAGTCTTCAATTTTAAAGGAACATCTGAAACGTGTTAACATCGATTGTACAAACCAAAGAAAATCTTTCTCGCTAGCTATAACATTGGTTTCTGGAATGGAGTTAATTTTATTTGCATGTGTCTATACGCACAGCCCAGTTTATCGCACCAGAGAAGAGATGGGGGTTAGTTTCAATAAGCTCCACCCCGCCCCATAACATAAGAGGAAAACTCTTCCCTGAACCAATTGTAACTGCTTTCAAAGAGCCTGCTACACCCACTACCTTCAAAACAGATCTAATCATAACAAGATTACAAAGAGAGTTTGTGTGATACACAAACTCAGAGGCGGCCCCCGTCGAAGTCGGATCCCTGTCAGATCCGCCTATTCGCAAGATGTTTCGGATGTTCCTTCTAAGTCCCTGGCTCAATTCCTGTATGCTCTCATCCTTAAACTATCGCAATATTTATGAAAGAACAGTAAAGGTTAAAGTATATTTTCAAAAGCCTTTAGTGTTTTTTTTCTAACCGTGACGGACAGACCAACCAACAGATAAAACGCACAAAAATATGCTTGTTTCATTCTAATGGGGGCACTAAACAATTTTTTTTTTTTAAATCAGATTTTTAAAAAAATTTAAGAAATTAGTTTAGAATCAAGTCATTTCCGGGCTTTACGCTAGTACACGAAAGCCGCTGCTAAAAGTTCATTTTAAAAAATGTGCGTGATATCCGTGTATATAGAGCATTTCTTATAGTAACATTTCCTCCCTTACATTTACGTAATTGTTTTAGAATTGGTGTTTTGTTAATAAAAAATCGCTTGCATAATTAATTTTATAAATTAAACGGTTTGCTTTTAGAAAACTAAAAGTAGCCATTGCAACTTAACTTTTCAAGCCGCATTTAATGGTGAAAAAATATTTTTCGTATCTCTTCTAGTTTTGGCGCTCTGAGTCTGACAGACGGACAGACAGACAGAAATTCATTTTAAAAAATGTGCATATTATCTACATGCCAAGAGCATTTTTTCTAGTAACATTTCCTCCCTTAGATTTACGTAATTGCTTCACAATTGGTGTTTTATTATTAAAAAATCGCTTGCATAATAATTTTTATAAATTAAACGGTTTGCTTTTAGAAAACTAAAAGTAGCCGTTGCACCTAAACTTTTCAAGCCGCATTTAATGGTGAAAAAATATTTTTCGTATCTCTTCTAGTTTTGGCGCCCTGAGTGTGACAGACGGACAGACGGACACTTTGCACAAACCTAATAGCGGCTTTTTCCCCTTACGGGGGCCGCTAAAAATCTGCATCACTCTGTTAAACGTCATCAAATGTTAATCTTATCGTGGAACAATGCTATGAAATATTTATTTTGATATTTACATCTTTTTTTTATGTACATCTCTTCAGCTTAAGAAGTTTTTTTTTTTTATTTCTTAGGAAAAGTTGTCTTGAATTTTCATATATGGGGAATAACTCTAAATAGCTTGCTAGTTGTTGTATCCGGTGTGCAGAAACTAGGAAGTGTAGATGACATATATAATTTAGAAAGTATTTCATTCACTTGTTTGCACTTTTCAGTACGAGATACAGCACATACTCGTTTTTTAGCGGCCCCCGTAAGGGGAAAAAGCCGCTATTAGGTTTGTGCAAAATGTCCGTCTGTCCGTCTGTCACACTCAGGGCGCCGAAACTAGAAGAGATACGAAAAATATTTTTTCACCATTAAATGCGGCTTGAAAAGTTTAGGTGCAACGGCTACTT
>JADKLZ010003886.1:4794659-4805994 GCA_021533235.1 Biomphalaria straminea | reverse complement strand
GCGGCTTGAAAAGTTTAGGTGCAACGGCTACTTTTAGTTTTCTAAAAGCAAACCGTTTAACTTATAAAATTAATTATGCAAGCGATTTTTTAATAACAAAACACCAATTCTAAAATAATTACGTAAATGTAAGGGAGGAAATGTTACTATAAGAAATACGTAAGGCATGTAGATATCACGCACATTTTTAAAAATGATTTTTTAGCAGCGGCTTTCGTGTACTAGCGTAAAGCCCGGAAATGACATGATTCTAAACTGATTTCTTAATTTTTAAAAAAAAATCAGATTTTTTAAAATAAAATTGTTTAATACCCCCCATTAGAATGTAAGTAGCATATTTTTGTGCGTTTCGTCTGTTGGTTGTTATGTCCGTCACGGTTAGAAAAATACACTAAAGTCTTTTGAAAATATGATTTAACCTTTACTGTTATTTCAGAAATATTGCGATAGTTTAAGGATGGGAGCATACAGGAATTGAGCCAGGGACTTAGAAGGAACATCCAAAACATCTTGCGAATAGGCGGATCTGACAGGGATCCGACTCCGACGGGGGCCGCCTCTGAGTTTGTGTATTACACAAACTCTCTTTGTAATCTTGTTTTTTTATAAACAAGTTGGCAATAGTGAGCTTTTAATATAAAGTCAGGACATTGAATAGTTATCGTGAAAATAATCACTTGATCTTTATTTCTATTAATACAACAACTATAAAATATTATATTTCATATGTTCAGCCTGTGCTTAGGTTTCGGGTGTTATTTTGGGTGTTTAGGTTTATTAATGGAGTAATTTTGTTTGCTGATATTAAATGTAACGTTCTTGTCACGCTTCTATATGGCTCCATCGTTATAATGAGCTCTGATACATTCATGTCAGTTAGTCAGTAGAACTGCATTACGCTTTTTACTTACATAGAAGATTGATGAAAGGAAGTACCATGACTAGGTCAATGCGCGACATGAGGTTCTTCAGAATAGACACCAAGAATAGTACTGGGCAGATCCACGAGGGTGGCAATCATAAAATGAATGGATGCTTGATCCCAGGTAGTGTACATGCCAGAAGTAGGGAAAAGGCTGAAAAAGGCTGTAGCGTCTGGTGGCTACACATGCCTAACCTGTGACTGTGGATGCCTAACTTCTGACCGTGGATGCCTAACCTGTGACCTTGAATGCCTAACTTGTGACCGTGGATGCCTAACTTGTGACCGTGGATGCCTAACCTCTGACCGTGGATGCCTAACCTCTGACTGTGGATGCCTAACCTGTGACCGTGGATGCCTATCAAGAGTTGTCTTTCTAGTTACATTTTCAAGAGGCGTTAAATGCCACAGAAACAACCAATAGTAAGACTAATTCGCGACGAATTTTCTAACACCAAAGTGAACAGTAGATCCTGATTACAATTTTCTGTCACAACCATTTTGTGACAAAGTTGTGTAAGAAAACCATTGTCTAATCACATTGTGCATATAGTATATAGAACTACAGTAGTCAAGAGTTTCTTGTTTGAAGGTCCACTTTGTTTTAAAGTATTTTAGTTGTAGCTAAGACATGACGTGAATTAATTTAAGTGAGTGAAGTGCCAATCACCAGTAAGGTGTTTCATGACTTCACAAACGTGAACAACTCATTGAAAAAAGTTACAATGATTACAAAAGCATGAGTGGATCATAAGAAGCCTTTCTCCCCTTTTGCACTATCAATTGTTATTCCATAATGTATTTATCATTGGGGATGTATACAAGGCCTTTGTGTTTGTATGCTAAGACTTAACGCCTATAATAAAAATGTTGTAGAAGTTATTAGCTCTTTGAAGAACAGACGAAGGAATTCCCATTCTTACATCCCTGGCTCCATTGTCATTGCAAGAACGTGAAGTCCAGAAGTGGGACAACATCTGGAAGAATAAGCAACACACACACATGGGGGAGGGGAGGGTCTAAGAGTTGCAAGGAAATTGATTTCTCGACCTCAGAAACAATGACACTTATCCTTCTTGACCTTTTGTGTTCACATCTTCATGGGCCACTTCCTGGTACATCAGTGTGAACTTTGCGCTGTGAACCTCCTTAACATTTACTGATTGATTAGTTGTGTACCAGGCATTGAAGGCAGAGTTATTACAACATGTTTTGTTTTTTTATTTATTTTTTGAGGTGCATTCGTTTTTACGATTACGTCATAAGGGATTTTTTTCATCTCTGCTGTGTTTGGACCTTAAAACACAACGTGATCTTTCTCAATCACTTCCTTCCGTTCGTCTCTTCCAAGTACGAGATCCCCCCCTCTCCTTATGTTTTTCCATTCTTCCATCTTCCTTTCATTTCTTTTTGTTGTATTTTTCCTGGTACTGTAACTTGTAGGAAAGTTTTTGGCGGTTCTGTAATGAGGAAATAAGTGCGAGTGCCATAAAAAAACGGGTCCTTAACCGCAACGGTGTGTGGATCGTGATATGACTGGGCTCTCTAGTGTCCCATCCAGTGCATTGAACAAAGGTGTTTGACGCCTTACGGTGATCTTGTAATGTTGCCCTATTGGCCTAGCCGTCTTCTGTATTCTGAACACACGTCAGCGGGAATTTCCGCATGTATTCAGTTAAGAGTCAAATAAATAGACATTCTATAACATTTTGCGCACCGCCTTATGCAGAAATCAATAGCTGGACTGCTAGAATTAATTTGTGACAATATGCATGCATATGTATATATATAAATTTATTATTATACGTATACCATTTTTCAGTACACAATATCAATACTATATCTCTTACTAGAGCCATCAATTTTATCTTCAATTATCTATATTCTATACGTATGAAAGTAGCTCTATATAAAAGCTATAATTAATTTCATTTTAATTTAACCATATCAATCAATAATAGCCATATCAATCAATACTATAGCTCTAGCTAGATCCAGTATTCTAGTGTAGACTACTATCTTGTAATCAGACTGAGTTGATTTGGGATAAAGGTATAGATACAAATATTTAAAACATATTTGCATTAATACTTTATTAACTAAAACCTAGAATTTTCTTTAAACATTCGCATTATCAAAAATAGAATTTAAATCATTACTTTGTAATTTATACAGTCTTTAACATTCAAGGGCACGACATGGTATCTAGTGTGCCAAAAATCAAATGAAATGTTTCCAAGTTTGAACCTATATCACCATACTAGAATCTTCTGTACTCTTTGTGGATGGCCGTAAATGGGATTGTTTTTATCTGTTGATGGGAATTGTGTCGGAGGAAAAGTGCTCATTGAATTAGACATTAGGTTTAACTTTTAAGTACTATGTTGCTTGTTTTTACTTCATTACAGAAAAGTAGAGGACTTTTTTGTTTAGTTATTGATACAAACATAGATTGTCAATTTACAAGTTTGATGGTCAGCTATTATCTCTTTCTCTCCTAACTGACGATACCAACGTTGATTCCATCAGAATGTGTTAAATAATTACGGAGAGAAAGAGTTAATGCAAGTCTTAGCAGCTACACGTCTACTAGTATGAATAGAATCTTCAAGGTTGCTTGTTTATATAACACATTATTTTGAATGGGACAAATTATCGTCTTCTAATTCTATCTCCAGATTTCATCTTGTGTACAGACACTCGCCACGTCGCTTTCTTTGTGTCGAGTCATCTGTTTCTGTCCTAAACAAACAATTTGGGTTCTAGAGTATCTTCTTAATAAATACTCCCAGATCTACCATTAACATACGGTTCATACCATTACAAGTTACATATTTTATTGTATTCTTTTTACCCTTAAGGTGAAAGTACTAATGTTTCTTATACTAATTAAGTTTAATGCCAGGGTATGCCAACAAACAAACATAAACATGACCTCCTTTTTTTTTTACATAAATGCTGACCTAGTTATGTAAGAAAACAAATTCATAAAACTAAGAACAGGGACAGTATCTGTGATTAGCATCGAGTCAAGCTCACGTGATGGAGATAATGAGAGAAAATGGGGGTAGATAACTCTTTTCTGCAGTTTGAAGGACAGCCCAGCATTCCTCCCACTTCTGCTTGTTCCTTGCTATGATCACTTCCTTCGCCACGCAACCAGATTCCCTTGTTGGTATAGATCTGGTTTGTACAGGCTAGTCGACTCATTATTATATTATTATAGCTTTTATATAGCGCTACTTTCATTCTTATGGCATGCTCAGAGCGCTTTGGTCCAAACTCATTTGTGGACCAGTGGGGGGAGGGGGTATCTAGGAGTTCGTTTTCCGTGATGCCTTTGGGCGCAACTCTGCCCGAGTCGGGCGTGGAACCTCTAGCCCCCTTCTAGGTAGCCAAGCCAAGTCAAGCTCAAGCCGCACTTAGCCTCTCGACCACTCTGCCCACGACCTTTCTTAACAAGCAATGGCTGCCTGGTCGTGCTGTATAGAGACCAGAAGGCCTCAACACTGACCTGTTACGTCAGAGCATGTGGTCAGTTTCGACCAATAGCTCGTCGCCACAACGTATAAACCTGTGACCTTTCTCAATTCTTACTATTTCCTCTCAATCCAATGTCAAACAAGGTTACAAAGACAGTTGCTGTGGAAACGCAAACTCAAAATTTTCTCCTTGAGGTGGACCACCTAGGCGAGCAAAAAGGCAGGTTTCAATATTTTCAGAAAGAATATCACAATGAAATTCTATCAAAGGCTAATGACAGAAGAATGGAGAAAGATCTTGTGTGGTGCCCCAACGGTCCAGCAGAACGAAGGATATACAAAGTGTTAACCTGGCCTAACTGGTGTCTTATGATGAATATCTAAACGATCTAATTGTTTTGTAAAGGGTCAATCTCTTATTCAAAGCCTCAAGAAAAAAAAAACAACATTGGCGTTTTAAAAAAAAATCAACCCCTTTAGTTCAGGGCTTCATTGATTGCACAGCATACTACTATACACGTGATAAAATGAGAAACTACTTATTAATTGTGGCTTTAAATTTGAGGCATGTTTAATAGATTGTTTCTCTTTTAAAAAAAGTAAACTTTTTTGTTGTTGTAAATGTAGTAGTTAGAATGACAGACCTTAACTAACTTAGCAATACAATTGTATAAGGAAATATATACAATTGTATATAAATAAAGATATAAAAAAAATATAATAATAATAATAGGCTTGTCTTCGAATCCGAAGATTAGTGAGGAATACAGTGTTTCCCGTGGCTGTGCAGTCCCAGCTGTAACTTCATATTTTGCCACATCCAGGGCAAGCAAAACCATTGTCCGCAGGTGTTCGGTTTAGATTTTCTTTTCGTCGTCTTTTGGTCTCAAATGTGTATCCCGCGGCCTTCGTGAGTGACCTCCAGCTGTCTCGTTCCGACGCCGCATGCAGCCAGGTGCTCTCTTCTATGTCAGCCAAGCAAAGTTGACGCCTAAGCTGGTCTTTGAAGCGTTTCCGTGGGGCGCCTCTGTTACGTCGACCACCTTTTAGCTCACCAAAAAAGACTGTTTTTGGCATACGTTCGTCTCCCATACGGGATACGTGCCCTGCCCAGCGTAGCTGTCGGACCATAATAAGTCCCTCTATGCTGTCCATACCGGCGTTCGCAAAGACATCGCTGTTTGTAGTGCGGTCCTGCCATCGTATGTCCATAATGGAGCGCAAGCACCTTTGGTGAAAGCGCTCAAGAAGTCTTGGCTGTTTTCTATATAGTGTCCATGTCTCAGAGCCATATAGAAGGGTTGAGAGAACCACAGCCTGGTAGACATTTATTTTTGTAGGTAGGCGGAGCGATTTGTTCTTCCAAACTCTCGCCTGAAGGCGTCCAAAAGCGCTACTGGCCCTGGCCAGACGGTTATCAACTTCCCTTGAAAAAAAAAAAATATATATATATATTTACAAAACATCTAAAACCCTTTGTATAAATGTGCTACAAATATGGTGTACTATAACTCCCCTTACTAATAGACTTCTGTGTTTGTCACTATTAATAGTGAATAGTTGTATAAATTGTCTATTTTTATGAAAAATTGCTTGTATATTTTGTTTTTTAAAATTAGATTTTTTTGCTTTCAGAAAAAATGTTAGCGTTGCATAAGAACTTTTAATGGTCTAAAATTTATTGATGTCGAATTCTCAATATCTTTTTAGTTTACGAGATTTAAACGGGACGGATGGACAGACTGACAGACAATGATATTTGGTAGTGGCTTTTCTCCTTTCTGGGGGGGGGCGCTAAAAATGTACCAATCAGTTAACTAATTTGTTGTATTTAATTAATTGCTTTTTGTTTTTGAAAAGGGGAAATAAATATCGCAGTATTTAAACGATGATGTTGATAATAATGGCCGTGAATGTAGTATTCTTTCACTTATATAAGCTTTGTTTTTTAAAGCTTTTTAATTGTTAAATATTTTATTTGTTTACTAATTTTATTTGCAAAATTTTAATGAAACAAATAAATAAACAGACATATTATAAATGTCTAGATGGCGGACAAGCTTTAACTTTTGTCTAATAACTTATTTTCGGTCTGATAACTTAATTCGCCTAATTTTTTTTTTCTGTCTAGTAAGATATTGTCTCTCCCATGCCGGAGCTTATCTCCTGCGTCTTTCTCTTATAATTTCTTTGCCTTGGTTCCATTGACAAACTTGTATTGTTCATTTTGTCCTCTTCCTATTGACCTCTTTTGGCTTCTAGATCTTTCTCTTCCAACGATTTTCTGTCTTCTGTATCTTTTATTGAGTTCTCTCCCTCTACCTTTTTTCTTCCATCCCGCCCGTCTCAGTCTGTCCGTTATCTGTCCTTCACTTCATGTCTGGGGTTAGTCCAACCCATTATCTGATTCAGTTCTAAACGTTGGATGTTGTGTCTGAGAGAGGAGGAAGGGCGCCCCCTTAGGTTCATGAGGACACCTAACATTATTACCCTCCCTCCCCTCTCTCTACCATGTTCTTATTCTCGCTATACCTTCCCTCGATGGAGCTATTTTGTTCCCCTAATTTATTTATATTTTTGTTATATTCTCTGCACGCCCCTCGCTCCCTTCCCTCGTCCGCCCTCTTCTCGCCTTAACCCCCATCTTTTAGAATCGACGCGACATGGCACTAATCGATACCGCACTATCGAACGAGTTATGTAGCCCCCCTATTTGATTACTCCTGGACAAGTCGCTCTCTGATCGCCCTTCACTGGTCAAGTTAGCCAGATTTTTTTTTTGTTTCTTCTGGCCTTCGTCTGAGCCAAATGAAATAATAAATTGTTCTTTGGCTTGGTTTTTTTGTTTTTGATTGTTGCCTATTCAACACGGTCACCACACTTCATTGCTTATCTCTCTGTCCATGGGGATACTTAAAATCTAACCATTTCTTTAATGTTAAACATTTGGGGTTTCATCTTCTACCCAGCGTGTCGTCGGGTGGGGGCGGATAGGGAAGGGCCCTTAGATGTTAAGGTTAGCGGTGAGTGCTAAATTAACAACTATTGACCTACTGGTTTCGAGTCCTAGATGGCGTGGTAGGGCAATCACTTGAAACTTCTCGAAAACTCTTATTTCTAATGCTCGAACGTATTCATGTATAGTAGTAACATTAGAACATTGAATGGGTTGCCTGAATCAGGAAGGTAAAGGAAATTTAACGACATCCGTAATTTTGTTTGAGATCTAAAAAGAAATATATTTTTAACACATATTTTTCTTGATTTTTTTTTATTTTTATATAATCGAGTAGTTGATTCATCTCTAAATTATCAACAGCTGTTAAGAAATGAAAGGTTCTTAATATCACATGACATAACCTCTACATGAGTGTACTTGCGCCGGTACATTTAAAAAGAGGTTTACATTTATTAGAAAATGTCATCTATATCGGGAAAAAAAACTATAAAAAACTTGCCTTTTGGTGTCTCTGGTGTACAGAATATTTGAAGTTTATTTGAAGGTATATAATAGTGTTATTTCACTCCCCCTCCACCCTTTACAGAATCAAATGTCCTAAACTCTCTATATCGTCTGCTCTTTGTTTTTTTAAGCGTCCTTGACATTGTTTAGGTTTCATGAAACTTTCCTATAGTTTATAGTAAATTCACGTAAAGTTATAAAAATATTTTCAAGAAACGAATCAAATTTGAACCAAATCGTTTTGTTCCACCTACACTTATATAGAGTCTAGGACAATATTTGTTTACAAACAATAATAATTACTAACTTTTTAGAACAGAAATGTAGAATTGTAACAAATCTTGATCGAAATTCCGGGCGTGGTCAATGAGTCAAATCTTTTCAGTTTCTTTACTGTCTTAACAACCAGCAATTTAACGCGATACTTTTTTTGTTTCCAAGTTGCCTTTTCAGTAGTGGCTGTATATCTTTAGAAAACTCTATAGATTTAAGCATTTTATGAGAACACCTTTTTAGCTATTTATGTTCGGATTTTAATCTTTTTTTTTTGTGTTCATTTAATTAAAAGAATCTCCAAATTGAAATTAATATTTCTTGAACATACCACTGTCTAGTACGTTCATATTATGTTTTTCTTCTGTTTCAGATCTATGGATTCCGATGCCTTTGAAGAAGAGACGACCTTCTGTAACAAGTCTTCTATCACAAGTCCAGTCAATGTAGGGCCGCAGTGGAGAAATTTCTTCAAAGTAGAAGAATTCGACTAAAGAACTGCAAACTCTTCAGAGTGCATAGCAAGCCTTCCAGCCAATGGTCACGTTGTCTGTGAACAACTCTGAAAATCAAATTAACACTTCCATCGGGTTACACTGAAGAGTGTTCGTTCAAGCCAGACGCAGCTCTGCCCATTTACAATTGCATCGAGTTAAACGATGCGTGCATAAACCCGTTGCAGAGGGAAACGAATGACTTGGTGTGAAGAAGTGCTGACCCCTAACTTGAGCGCTTGCTGGCCTGGCATTCACGCCTGATCTCTTCGAATCATCATAAAGCAGGCGATGATCTGGAAGGGAAAACAACCGCTTCAACTATTCGAAATAATGATTCGTAGTCTATCAACCAGCTGTAGCCAATCCTATCATCTAGCTGTAGCCAATAATATCAGCCAATTATTTTTCTTAACGATATGATTTGATCCTATTTTTTTTTAGATTCGTAAGGCCACTACAAGTAATTCAAACTTTGTTTGACTTTTGTCCATTCGGAGGGGCATAAGACACAAGACCATTTTATATTGAGTGTCCGGGTCTCTGACCAGTTCTTTAAATGTTTCTACGTTTGCAGTGATACATATAATTATTTGTTTCTTACGATTCCCGGACAGCAAATCAAAAACCGCTGTTCTAGACGAAGTGTCTCCTACATGTTCTCCAACTGGTGCTCTCTCCCTGGTAGGAATTACATTGACTGTAATGACCGAGCATTGTACAGCATTGACAGTTTGGAATAATCGCCTCCATAAAACAGGACCTATTGGCTACTTGGTCAGGTCAGCACGACACTTAGTTATGGTCGGAGACAAAGACAACTCAGTAGCCACTGTGATACATCTTCTCACGGGCGTCACGCTAGCCCCCTTCACCTGGTAAAAACAAAGCAGTTTCGCTGGGCTTAGACCAGGCCAGTAGCTAGACTTTTCAGAATGCGTGCCAGTTAGAAGTGTATAGAGGATGGGAGCTTATCCCCATTGACCCGTGACTACCTTCGAAAACAATTCTACAGTGCAATGTAGTTTGAGCTACAAAAAGTTATACAAACTTCTAAAGCACTAATGAGATTTCATCGTTAAAACAAGATTTGGATGATCAACTCTGGGAATAAAACATTAAACAACTAAAGGGAAATATCATATGCATCTAGTACAATGAGTTGTTCCTTTCACTTGTGAATTAATTGCTTTGGATATATGTGCGTGTTTTGTTTTGTTTTTTGGATGAAGTTCTTTTGGACAGAGTAATTCGCACGCACGTTTGCAACTGAAGAGCACACTTCATTTGTTCTAAAGTGTCGAGTGCTAGGGGGGGGAGGGTGTGGATGAGCGTGACGAAGACAGCGTGGAGATATAGATGGACAGCAAGCGAACGAGAGAGAGAGAGAGAGAGAAAACAAAGCTTATATTAAGCGTACGTGTATCAATTAGTTTGGATCAGTCGTTTTATTAGATTTATAATAGATCGAGACTAAAAATGAAAAGCCTTTGTAAAAATAAATGGGGGGGGGGGGGACGACCTGAATTCAAAACTCATGCCTTCTCGGGCTTCTCAAACCAACACGCTAACCACTCTGCTAGTTGAGAGCTTATGAATATGGAAGATTGTAGAGTTATCTATTGTTTCTATAGTCTCGTCCTATTTTTTCATGTTTCAGACGACGACCTATAAAGGGACTAATTTATTACCAATAGTTGGTAATTAGTTAACTAATTTGGTTAATATGTTTTCATTGATTCTTATACGGCCTACTTATAACACAAGGTACAAGAGATAATTGTTGTGCAAAATTTCAGCTTGATTCGAGATTGGGTGTGAAAGAGTATGTGTACAAGACTTTTTACCAGAGTGAGTTGATATAAGCTTTGTACACACAAAATACGTTGAGTATGCCAGAAAACTTGTGTTCATCTATTTATATATATATATATATATAATTTTTTTTTGTATAAAAACTTATGCATAAATTATAGTCCCAAGCACACCTTCATACCTTCATATATTGACGCCATAAATCTACTGTATATGTCAGGACTAAAATAGAACTTTGTAAAGTTATCACAACAATTTAGTGCCTAGTGCCAGCAGTAGCAATGTTAATATTGGACCAGAGAAACTAGGAATTCCAGACACATTAAATCGTGTATGCTCATGAATACTATTGTATGATTTGACTTATGCATTATGTACTACTAATAGATATACAAGTAGCATGATGTCATTGTTCTATTAATAGCAAGAATGACATCGTCTTGGTGGAAGTCACAGAGGAGAATCCTTAAATACATGTAACGATGCCAGCCCTAACAGATGGATTCACTTTAACCGCATTGTACATTTTGGCGATACCTTCCCGGCATCCCATGGCATTCAAAGCTATCCATGGCATCCAGTCACGTGACGGCGCAAGATGTGCACTTGTCTCTCGCGCACAAAACAAACAAAAAAAAAAAAACCAAATGATGCGGCCTACTTGTAAACAATCTACATACACGACACAGATTGCAAGGAGAGCACACTGGAGTGTCTGTCGTCATGACAACCAGATAACCCTTTAGCCATGACAAGAAGTTAGATCTAGTATGTGTGTTCAAATATGAAGAGGTTTAGGTATCCAACAGAGTCTCAATACCATCTTTAAATCAAAGTAAGTGGTACTATATGAAACATTGAACAAGATCTGGTATGTGGTACTATA
>JADKLZ010003886.1:4768570-4785964 GCA_021533235.1 Biomphalaria straminea | reverse complement strand
CAAGTGCAGATATTGGAGATAAACTAAGTGCAGAGTCTCCATCTTTACAAGTGCAGATATTGGAGATCAACTAAACAATTTCAAGGACTTTAACTTGAACGTTCAACTTGCCCTCAATAAATGTTACAAACACAAGTGATTCAAAAACTTCTGTTCTTAAAACCACGCAACATACGAACATCATATAATCTTGCTATTTATAGACTTTTCAGTCAGAGAAGAAAATAACTTGGCAGAGCTTTAGTCTCTAATTAACATGCACGACTAGATAAAAGTCAAAAAAAAATTTAAAGTTATTTCAAGGTTTATATGTTAAAATATAATACGCCTGCAGTGGATTAGTTGTCTACCAGTAGTTTGGTGCTACAAGTCAACGCCCTCCAAAACAAAAGCTCTCCTTTCACGAGTTTGGTCAACCAGGCTGGTGCGTGGCAGCGTGTATGTGTGTGTGTGTTTAGCCACCTGTCGTGTAGCCAGTGCCTGTAAGGTTCTGTTGTGCTGTGTCCAATATTAAAAGTGACTGGCTATCTGTCAACATTGATCTTTGCACATTCCTTTGCTTTTAAATACAAGAGATACACACGTGATTATGTTCATGAAGAGCACACACACACAGACTTGTCGTAATACCATTCCCATCATGCCAATCTCACGTAATCAAAAATACCTCCCCCCCCCATGCTTCTTTCCCAAAATAACGTCACTCTCCCTCCTAAAAACAAACAAAAAAAAAGTCTCCAAGCCAAGAGAAAAGGTTGAGCTCCTCGGATTGAGGTCCGCGTGAGTACCATGAATGCGAATGAGAAGAACGTGAGGAAATGTCAATGCACGTTAAATCGTAGAAATTGGTCTAGCAGCCCGTTCAATAGCTCTGCAGTGATTGATTTCATCTGGAAATAGAAGCAGACGATTCTCTCAATCTGTGCTCTGGCTGACACTTTGATGAGAGTTAAATTCCGTTTTAGGTTGTCTCTTGTCAAAACATCGAAGCCATTACGTCATTATGGTCAATTAGATCTACTTTGTCAATGGCGTTCTGAAGTACCCACTAACAATAACAGGTAAACTATGTAGATAGATAATGTGCAAAATAACTTGATCATTTGCACAGAGATCCCTTCCTTGATTTACGCACAGATCCATAACTTACAAATAAGCAGAGACCTCTATCCTCATCTTGATATTTATCTATATATCTATATAGTGCTGAAGCTAAAAACAACGGTCCCATAACATCTATATTTGCCGTAGAATTTCAGGTTTTTGTAGACTAGATTTTCTATAAAAAAAAATTATAAGGATAAGCTACAGGATAATATTTAATAATAGTAGGTTTTGATTTTTTTAGAGGAAGAATAACAAACAGCAATACTGGATATAATATCTCTGGCTTCTCGCAGCTAAATCTTAAATTGCCAGAAACAGAAACCTTTTCCACAGTTTCAACAAAGGCAAAATGTATCAAATAGAAAGTTGCCATTTGCCAAATTTGTCCAGACCAATAACATACTTTTCAGTGTTGCTTCATGTCCGAACCAGTTATCAGGCAAGACGAAGGACGCCTTTCTTTCTCTAGTTCCCTGTCCACTAGAATCTTTGATTTTGTATCTTTTGGGGCGGAAGAAGGGTTCTTTTCCATAGACATAAATAAATATAGACTGGAAACAGGAAGTAACTTCATGTAACTTGAAAACATGTATATCTATTGTATTCGGATTTCCGAGTTATGAAAAATTTTAAAAATTGCATGATCTTAAGTCTTAGAGATTAAACTAAATTTATAGACATAAAATAAAGTACACACAATTGCAATTCACAAATATTTTCGCTTTATAAAACTCTCTTATTGGCCAGTCTATATTTATTTATGTCTATGGTTCTTTCTCTTTCTAAACAGTCACATCTTTGTACGGTGTTGAATAGTGCACTGGTGCGCATTATCGCCGGTGCATGGCAAAGTAATTACAATATATTTTTGCGTCCCCTTCCAGTGTATGCTCCCCTGACTTCATGATCTCGATTGAGTTAACATATGTGTATCTCTATGAAGTATAGGCCAATGTCCCTTCAAAATAAATTATGCTTCCTCAGTAGATTTAGACGACTATCACTGCGGCCCCATTGCGTGTCCTGTCAAGCAGTTAATAGCTGAGTCCATGGCCCAAGACAGCTTAGTCTTTCAGTAAGATCCAACACTTCGTTGCCAGACTAACACTGACATTTGAAGACATCAAACACTGCGTGGGGGACGTTTTGCTGCATATTGATCCAAGAGCAAGGCCAACAATTACATTGACTTGTGTATTGCTCTTACCAGAGTGAGTTGCTCCTGCTTGGAATGTGATCAATACATTTCACTTACTAAACTTCGTGGCTAAGTCACGTATCAGTGGACTCAGAAACAAAAATGTAGATAAAACTCTATACATATGAAATAAGGAACTCTCTTTTTTTTTGAAGTAGAGGTTGCTGGTAGATTTTTTATATTATTTTGCCTGTGTGATTTCTACTGTAAACGCACAAACACATATACCTTTTTTAAATCAAAGCAACTAAAGTTATCATCTTTACCAGTGGCGTTGAGTGCATAAGATATACGCGCAAGCCATTGTATTTATTTGTTGTTATAAAAGCTTATATATATTCTCTGTCTGTCTGGTAAAAAATCTGTACACGTTATTTCTCCCACACCCAATCTCGGATCAAGCTGAAATTTCACACAATTATTTCTTTTACCTGACAACACGTTAATCATTTTTTTTAAAAGCCAATTCGTTCATTAACTATCGATTATTAATTATTTTGTTTGGTATCTCAAACAACGCCTTTATAGGTCGTCAACCGAGTCTTGGTGAATAAAAACCTGAAAAATGGGACGAAAGTATAGAAACAATAAATAACAATATAAACTACCATTTTCATAAGCTCTCCACTAGCAGAGTGGTGACCGTGTTGGCTTAAGAAGCCTAAGAAGGCTTTAACCATGAGTTCGAATTTCCCCTTTTTATAAGTTTTTATAAATGCTTTTTTATTGTTAGTCTAGATTCTAGATCTATTTAACTACATGACTAATCCTAACTAATTGATACAAGTACCCTTGATATGAGCTTTGTTTCGTTTTTCTTTTTTTTAAGTTTTTATTTTTTATTTTCTTGTTTCAGTTGTCTGCATAGACATAAATAAAGTTGTCTGGTTCCATAGCCCTAGAATGTAGTTTTATATATAGATCTGTGTCTGGTTTTCTTTCTTTTCTTCCCTTTCCATTTGCTATATGTAAATTAAAATAATTAACAGAGCATAGTTATTAGAAGTTGCAAATTGCTTTTATTGCGTTTTTATCCCAACCCCCCCCCCCTTAACTTTTGGAGGAGAGGAAGGAGAAGAACGATCGATATTATAGAGCTTGCATATTTTATTTATTTTTTTTTTAGTTTTAGAGTCACGAGCAAGGCGTATAATGAATAGACTCAGCACTAACTACGTACAAATAGTCGTTAGGAATAGACTCAGCACTAACCACGTACAAATAGTCGTTAGGAATAGACTCAGCACTAACCACGTACAAATAGTCGTTAGGAATAGACTCAGCACTAATTACTTACATATAGATCTAGTCGTTAGGAAGAGACTGAGAGAACTAACCGCTTACAATTACCCTTTCTTTTGATAGGAAGTCTTTATTTAGATCTAGTAGGCCTATAGATCTAGTTCCATCATAATATGAGTTCCATGATCATAGACCATGTCCATTATTTAACACAATAACAAACTCCGAAGGAAGAAATTCTATGATGAACGCAATAACAAGCACAGAATAATTTTTCGAAATTTTAATAAAGACCCATTTATGAATGAAAATGCTTAGGCTACATCCGGTATCTAAAACTTAAAGCATGCTATATTAGGAAGAAAGAAATATATTCTTGTAAATTTAATTTCACTTTCCAAAAAAATATATATAATATGTAGATCTATATTTTAGTTTCAAAATTGTATGTTTTTGACTTTGTGGAGGGCAACGCCCTTTGTAGACGCACTGTCGTAAATCAGGAGCTGTATTTATTTATTCTGAGCATGCTACAAGCTCTCTCTCTCTCTCTCTGCCTCTCTCTCTCTCTGCTCTCTATCTGCCCTCTCTTTCTCTCTCTGCCTCTCTCTCTGCTCTCTATCTGCCCTCTCTTTCTCTCTCTCTGCCTCTCTATCTGTTCTCTCTCTGCCTCTCTCTCTTTCTCTCTCTCTGCCTTCTCTTTCTTTCTCTCTGCCTCTCTATCTGCCCTCTCTTTCTCTCTCTCTGCCTTTCTATCTGCCCTCTCTTTCTCTCTCTCTCTCTGCCCTCTCTTTCTCTCTCTCTCTCTCTGCTTCTCTCTCTCTCTTTTACTTTTTAAAGTTATTGATTTATCTACCGGTATCTATCTATTTATCTATATATTTCTAATTCTATTTATCTATTTATCTATCTATCTATCTATCTATCTATCTATCTATCTATCTATCTATGTGGATGTATTATCCCTATAAAAGTATTATTTATTGCAGTCAATACGTCTCTCTCTCTCTCTCTCTCTCTCTCTCTCTCTCTCTCTCTCTCTCTAACTTATAGGTACACAAGTATTTTTCTCCTATTTTCCCAGTCCATCCCAGTTATCGGTCATAGATTTCTATCCCGTTTACTAATCGATGACTAGACTATGACCAATTTAGCATTTAGTCTATCGAATGCATCAGTCTCACGCCAGCCTCTCCCCCTCACCCAGCGGCACTGATACAGCACCAATACATACAAGTATGACAGCATATTTAAACGGTTGGGGGTTATCACACACACACACACAACGTAACGTGCGTCATAGGAAGTGCATTAGCTAATTAAATGTTGAGGTTTTAAATCTGTATTATCACATAGAAAGGCGAACAGTTTCAAAGTTGTACTCAATGTAATTTATTCCATTAAAAAAAACAAACTATCGAAGTAAAATTGTATTGAGTGAGGTGTTGTAATGTACAAGTATTTAGTTTAGTTCGTTAGATCATTGATAGTTATTTTGTTTCCACTTTTAATAGGCCTATAACATAAAATAAGGCGTGCTCTATTAGAATTCTAGTGGATTGTTCTTTCTCTACTGCAGTGATTCCCCAAACGTTTTCCTTCGCACATTCTGAGTATTTAGCGGAACACTTTGCCTATTTTTTTAAGAGAGGTTAATTCACGTGGTGGCCTGCTAATTAATTATCTCAGTAGTTCGTGGAACACTTAGTTAGGTCTTGCGGAACACTAGGGCTCTGCTGAACACAGTTTAAGAAACACTGCTCTATTGGGATAGCAGTGAATAATATCTGCTCCGTTGCTAGCTCCTCCAAGGCCTTGCATATTAATCTGAGGCTTCACTAGTCTGAGGCTTCACTGCCTCAGTTTTCATCCGCCAATCAAGCAATCACTCTGTTTGGTAGGCCTATGTTATGCATTAAGCTAACTAAGGTAACAACGACGTCAACGAAGATGTATTTCTTCAAACAGGATCCTTTGGAAAACTCATCAATTCATCAGGGAACACAGATGATGCAGCTATTGATGCTGAATCTGCTTCAGAGACTGTCAATCTCTCTGCTGCAGAAGTTTGGCTTAAAAGGAAACGAAAGTACAAGACCAAAATACAAACACTGCACAAGACAAACCGCTAGAAGTGGTTGACCTTTTCAGTGCTCCATCATCGCCAATCGTGTGTACTCGATAAATGCATCCATAACAGGACAGCTAAGGCAATGGGTGGAGGCGAGGTGGCTGAGCGTCAAGCGGGTTCGAATCCTGGTGAAGACTGGGATCTTTGGGCACCTCTGCATCCACCCAACTCTAATGGTATCTGACATTAATTGGGAGAAAGAAAAGGTGGTTGGTCGTTGTGCTGGTCACATGACACCCTCAAATGACCTTTACATCACCTCGCAAGGTCTTAAAAGGGGAACTTGACTTACTTTACTAAGGCAGTGGGCACCATGTCAGAAACGAGTGTGGTGTACATGTTGACTGATTTATCTTATTATCTTACTAAACCCCTAGTCTACCCGACCTGTTTTCTGAGCACACAACTATATCATTATTATTATTATAGCTTTTATATAGCGCTAATTTCATGCTTATAGCATGCTCAGAGCGCTTTGGTCCAATCTCATTTGTGGACCAGTGGGGGGGAAGGGGTATCTAGGAGTTGGTTTCCCGTGCTGCCTTTTGGCGCTCAGTAAACACAACTCTGCCCGAGTCGGGTGTCGAACCTCGAGCCCCTTTCTAGGTAGCCAAGCAAGCCAAGCTTAAGCCGCACTTAGCCTCTCGACCACTATTGCGAAAAATGGTCACCTACTCAACAAGGAAGTCCTGTGAAGAGCATGGTACATCAGTAGACGCCTTGGCTGACTTGGTCATGTACACAGAATGCCACAGGATCGACTACCACAAAATATATTGTATGGTGATCTAGTATGTAATACGTCTACGATATACTAATGACATGACTGAAATAAAAGACAAATGGATGAAACATATAGCACGACGTAGATGTAGTCAGGCTCAATCTTCTTTACTGAATGCGTTAATACAATCAAAGTAACTGGCATCACTGCAGGCTGTTCAAATAATGTATTCCTATGAAAATGAAAGGCCGATGATGAAGCCATAAGCTCTCGTCTGCTAATACACAGGAATGATGGGAAGACATTTATTGTTAAGAATGTCGGTTACATAAATCTGTTTAAACATTTATCATGAGACGTTGGTTGTCAGTTTTATTTACAATTTCACGATGCATGTAAAGCATGGATAGATATATTTGGATTACTTCCCTTGTTTTTTAACCGCTCCGCCTTCCATTTTATCATCTTATGTTGTCATGTGATGTCCTATTTTTATATATTTTTTAAAAACTATTTTAAAAGAATTTTGTATAAATAAAAGATCATTTTTATTTTATTTCTAGAGCTAACATTGTGATATGCCGTATTCCTTTTGTTATGCTAATTATTGGTCTGTATGCATGATATCAAAACACCTGAGCTTTTTTTTTTAACATTATTATTATGGAATTTCCCTCTGGCGCCGCCAGAGTTGGGTTTCGTTAAAAAGAAACAAAATTTACAGTAATCCTTTTAACAGTGTCCAGTGAGAAATTTTCTGATGACGTGGCAGGACTGCAGCAGTAGCATACTACCCTTTGTCAGGTAATAATGATCCTTTATGGACTGGTTAGGGCTTCGAATGTGTATGCGAGATCAGTTGTCATCATCCCTTCTGTTGATATAACAAAAGAGTATATTGTAGGGACCTGCGAATATTCGATATTCGATTCGAATTCGAATATAAAAAGAATATTCGAATTCGATTCGAAATTATTTTTAAATTTTCGAATCTTCGAATATTTTCCAAAAAAAGTAAAAAAAGTAATGCTTTTTTGTGGATAATTCAAGCTCGGTTTTGGTGTGTACTTTGGTGTGTAAAATGTTACTTAACTGGTTTATAAAGCAGCTTCTGAAACCAGTATCAGCTGAAAATTCTACAGTTACTCAAACAAGATTTTTCTTGCTTTTTATTCGGAATTTCCGAAAATACTTTATATTTGTTCTTAAACAAATTGTCTGAATATTTTATTCATTGAACAATCTTGGATCATACTGGGCCAACTTCGGATCAAACACACGACACGAGTTCCTGTACTTTTTTCCCCAATTTTTTGAGGTATGTTCATAGTGGGAATTTATAATTTAATTTTAGAAAACAACAGTTTTGAGTGCTGATTCCAATGTCAGCATAAGTTTGATCTATCCTTGCATTTTTACATTGAAGGAAGAGTTAGTGTCCAAATAACCAACAGGTCTCCAACAATTTTGAGATGAGCTATTGAAACAACTTGGAGCAAGATTTGATTTGACGATGGATCATCTCCTGGCAGCCACATTTATTGATCCAAGATTTAAACACTACTTATTTTCAGAAGCTGAAACTAAAAAGCTGTCTTATTTGTAGAGACGGAAGCAAAATTGGCAAAAATTCTGATGAATTGCCACGTGAAAGTCTTGTTCAAGACAGGAATAGAGGAAGCCTTATGGATTCAATGTTCAAGAAAGTGCCTGATGCTCAAGGAGATACCAGAATCAACAAAATTTCCACCATTTCTGAGCAAATTAAGGATGAAGTCAGTTTGTATTCAAAGCAAGCAGTTGTAGATCGAAACAGTGATCCTCTTCAGTTTTGGAAATAAAGTATTAATATTTTTCCACTTTTGGCCAGAGAAACTAGGAATTTGCTTGCAATTCAGGCAACAAATTGTTCTTCAGAAAGAGTTAATTCAGTTGGAGGACAAATTATTACTGACCATCGTCACAATCTCTCGGAAAATAATGCTGAAACTTTGATTTGGGCCAAAATAAATAAAGATCTACTTTTTTAAAAGGCCTGCTTTGCAATTTAATTATTGCGAACGTTTTGTGTTTCAGTATTAAATAAATATAATATAATAAAAAATTTGAATTTGAAGTTTTATTTTACACTTGTTGGTTGTCAAGTTTTTTCAAGAATATTCGATTCGAATTCGATTCGAAATTCGAATATTTTCTGATATTCGATTCGATATTCGATTCGAAAAAAAATTCCTGATTCGCAGGTCCCTAGTATATTGTTACTATAGATAGCTTCCATAGTAGCTTAATCTAAACTTAGATTTTCATATTTACTTTTTCGATTTCAGTTCTATATATATATATAATGGGGCTTGTGGGATAGTTGGACAGCGATTGTGTTTCAAATTCTTTGGCACTACCAGTATCAAGATTAATTTTTTTTTAAATGTACGCAAGTCGGCTTAAGTGTTTGACCACGGCCATTTTCTTACAACAGGTCTGCAACAGAGTACCGCACTCTTGACTAGTGAGAATCTTCCAAGGAATGCTATTATTAATTTGTTATTCTTGGTATTTGTACCTCGTACTTTAGTTGCTGTTTTTTTAAAATCCTAACTCGTGCTATCAACATCCGGTGAAGAAAACAGCCATGCAGTGTTTAAATCACCTTGACCTCTACACCTTTGACCTCACTGTTCTCGTGATTTTAGATCAAAAACTGAAGGCTTCAGAACTAAATCCAACACTGCAGCAATACGCTTCATGATAATACCCAGCTTGCGGCCCACGGGCAAATACGGTCCTTAATGTTATCTTAAAACGTCTGCCAAGAAAGTATTATGAAGCTAAAAAGACATTGTTCCATTAGAATGGATGTCGGATATTTATAGGCCCTATTTCCCCCCTCCATTTTCCCGTTTGGTACAACTGTCATAAGATGTTTTAATGCAACGCCACATCTACAATTGTAGTGCTTTCTACAACATGTTCATTGTATGAAGTCAGGGCCTCAAGGCCAGAATGTGTATATACGTCATTCCAGTGGTAGTTGTTACAATAAATTATAAATTTCTCGTTTCCTGATGTTGTTGCCACAATAGAGGATTTACCTTTCTTGACAACTGGAAGTATCAAATTAACAAAGAACTGCCAACTCTGTCAATTTCGATTAGCAAGTAAACAACTTAGTCGTAGTTATCTGCGAGAGAGCTGGCGTGCCACCACTTTTCATGTCAGATCGGTTAGGTTTTATGGATAAATCAGCAAAACTGTTTAAAAACTGTTGATTTTCTTTCTTGATATATTTGGTTTTAGCATTTTTATTGTGTGTCTAAAACAAGGCTTTATTTACGAATATGATTAAAAATGTCTTTTATCTTTTAATGGGTCATTGTTTTGGTAGGCTGACTCATTTCTTGATTTTTGTTATTAAATAGTTATTATTACTTGAAATGTTTATCCTTATTTGTGTTTCTAATTTTTACTATTTATCATAATTATGATTGAATTTGTATTATACCCCACCAGTCTCCTACAGCATGATTCAGTTCTCACTGGTTCAATAACCAATAACTATTTCTCTCCGTAATTATTTACAACATTCCGGTGGAATCAACGTTGGTATCGTCAGTTAGGAGAGAAAGAGTTAAACTCCTTTTGAGTGAGGGATACAGAGATTCCTCGCTTTTCAAAGCCTTGGATAGAAACCCTGCCATGCAGTTTTGCATAGTGCGTTAATGTCATAAAACAGGTCAAGAATTTTTGGTTTCCCAGACCTGTCGAGACGGAGATCAGCAAGTCTGGGACAGTCAAACAGAATGAGACACGCTTTCTACTTCTTTTCCGAAGTGGAGACACCTTGAGTCGAAGTTTCGGACATAGCCGTATGAAATATGTGCTGCCAGACTCTGAGGGCTGTTTGGGACTTGTCCCAGCACTCAAAACACTTTTCCATTTTTTTTTTGGATTGTAGCCAGAGCATGATGGAGACTCACAGCTAATTGGTGTTAGCCCTCCTTGGTGAGCCAAGGAGTCAGCAGTGACGTTGTCATTAGTTCCATCTCATTTTTGAGGCATTTGGAGGAAGGGGGTAGCTGAGAGTAAGGATTCCCCCCCCCCGCTGCCTTAAATGTAACAGATCATAACATATAGGCCTACATTTCGGACACGCTTTTGACCCTCGGGACTTTAGGTTGGACAGCAGTGGGTTACTCAAAGAAAGAGCGTGGTTCAAAATGGGTATGTGCTGAAAGCGAGGCGGGGGGGGGGTACTATTTTGATGTAGCATTAACTGAGATGACTACAAACATAGTGACATTTAAACAATAAAACACACACACACGCGAAACCTCTTCTGACAAACACACACGAGAACATAGTCAAAACCAGGCGAACTATATCACGTGCTAGTACCAACTATTGATTCCTAAATTTCCGACAGATATAAAAAAAAAATTTTCGCCGTTGTATATTTACTTATGAAATCAATGGCAGTTAGTGTGATATGAAGGCTGAAATAACAGCGCCACTGCCAGGGAATAAATGTAGAAATGTATTGACAATCTGTTTAACGTTAGGTGCACAATTCTAAATCTAAATGTCATTGAACTTATGTGTCCACACTGCGATGTTTGGTGCACAATTCTAAATCTAAATGCCTTTGACCTTCAGTATACTTGCATATGTGATTAAGTGCCATTAACCTAACTGTCAGAGGCTCGACTTCGAATATTTTTTTTTGTTTGTTTTGCTTCCACATCACCTTGATACTACAAGACTTAACTAATATATAATATATATACATATTACATACTGATATATGGATATACATGCTAAACCTTGTACCACCAGCCACGTCGTTCCTTAGGGTGGCAGCACGTTGTGATGGAAATCATTACAAGGTGAAAGAATGCCGCGAGTTCCACCTTTCGCCTCACCAGAGCACGGTAACAAGACAATGGCTCAAGGAATCCTTGCCCCACGAAAAGAATATGATTAATGATCATTGTTACAACGGACTAGGTCTTGTTATTCTAAGAAATTGTATATGTTGAATCAAGTTGAATTGGTAGCCAGGTTAAGGTGAAGAAATAATAATAATTTTACTAAAGTAGACTCAACGTGAAGCTTCAAACTTATGAACTGAACAGGCTGATGTGAGAGAAGCTCGTCTCACTTCTCATACCAACAGTTCCGGTACCAGAAATAGCATAAAAACTTTTAAATTTTTGATTAACACTCTTCGCATCCTTACTATACTGTGTAGTGTGTAGAATCCTGAATATTCTAGAAACCAATGTGTAAGTAAACTTCCTGCTTACACTTCTCTTGAGACATTGGATAATGTAAATGTCATAGACTTTTGTTTGAGTTCTGGTCCTTGTTACTATAAAAAGCTGAAGCGATGTGTTGTTTTATTTCTCTATTGCATTGTTTGACATCAGGGCAATATTTGGAGCCATACATACCGGTATCTACTAAATAGTAACCGCCTCCCCTCCCCCCCCAAAAAATGCTTTGCCATCTTGTAAGAATGTCAGCCCGAAAACCAATAAGGCATCAGAGTTTACACTTTCTCTCAGTACACAGTGCAAGAGAACGACTAAATGAAAGAAAAGGATTGATTCATTTCACTTGGCATCAGACCTTGCATTAGATCCTCTGGTACTTTGCTCCGCGACACCTCTTCTGTAAATGCGTAAGATTAAAGTGATAAAGTAAAGAAAAAAGATTTTGTTCAAAGATTTCGCTTCAAATTTAAATTAAACATTCTTTTATTGTATGATTAGACTTATACAAGAAGATTTTTTTTTAAAAAAAATCACAATCTCTTTATGCAGACGTCAAAAGCACTGTGAATGCAGAAATAAATTGATGTGTATAATCTGTGAACAGGTTGTCTCCCTTGTTCATTACGTCTGCTTCAGTCTTTAAGCTTGTCAAACACAGGCGCCACCTAATGGAGGCGGGGCCTAACCAGAAATGAAGTCTAAACAGTGTAAACCTGGCAGTGGCCAGTGCGGCATGGGTCTGACACCATTTCATGAACACATAGGATTCCATTTACAACACACTTGCACAGGGTCATACCACCCTGGTTCTCTCTTCTCTAATATTTACTAAGAAATCTAGACCCTCATTATCTTTACCACCGGATTTAGACTTAGAAAGGTCCCAAGCTATTTCAAATATGAAGCGCAGATTTTTAATCATTTTATATGTCAGTGCAAGATGGGAAAAAGAAGAAAGTTTTATAGTATCAAAAAGTCTGTAGACGGTGAAATAATAAATATTTAACTTGAAATCATTATAATTCATAGCAAACACATCATGACAAACTTTTGAGTGACCCTAGGAGGCGCGGTGGCTGAGCGGTAAAGCGCTTGGCTTCCGGGTTCGAATCCTGAAGAAAAAAAGGGAATTTAATTTAGGGATCTTTGGACGTCCACCAAATCTAATGGGTACCTGACATTCAGTTTGGTAAAAGTAAAGGCGGTTGGTCGCTGTGCTGGCTACATGACACCATCGTTAACCGTAGTCCTCAGAAACAGATGACCTTTACATCATCTGCCCTATAGACCACAAAGTTAGAAACAGATGACCTTTACATCATCTGCCCTATAGACCACAAAGTTAGAAACAGATGACCTTTACATCATCTGCCCTATAGACCACAAGGTTAGAAACAGATAATCTTTACATCATCTGCCCAATAGACCACAAGGTTAGATGACCTTTACACAATCTGCCCTCTAGACCACAAGGTTAGATGACCTTTACATCATCTGCCCTCTAGACCACAAGGTTAGATGACCTTTACATCATCTGACCAAAAGACCACATGGTCTAAAAGGGAAACTTGACCTTTACTTTTTGAGTGACCCTAAAGCTTGGCTAGCCCAAACGTTTAACCTTCACTGATTTTCTTTTCCCAAAGAAATAAAAATGGCGACGGCATTCTTTGACCAGACCCTAAACACAAAGTCGTGTCTCCGGAATCTCTTGGGGCATCGATACCATCGATTGGGTAACTGATATCTCCTGGTGTGGGGATCAGAGTGTGAAAGTAGCAGCGTGTGTGGAAGTGGGGGGATAGGGTGTGGTCTAATTGAAGAGAGGCTCACGTTCTAATGAAGAGGCCGGAGATCAAGACAGATATGATCCTGGAGTTGGAAATAAAGATAATGAAAAGGGAGAGAATGACCGATAAAAATGAAAATTCTTACTACAAGGGACGCAACTTTAGAGACTATGGCTCAAGGGTTTTCAAACGTTATTGTCTTGTAGTCCATTAGTCATGTCTTCCGATTTTCGGTAAAACCCTGTTTTAAGTGTCTAGCTAGTGTTGCAAGTTTTGAAATGTATTCTCGGTGTATTTTCAGTATTGAAAAGTATTTCAATGTATAGTTTGTCAGGGTTATATTATGTTTAGTACTCCTCCAGCTTAGATGGTCTCATAGCGTCATTACATAGAATTGTGTCATATAAAAGGTATATCTACCATTACATTTTTAATACAGTAGTATTTTAGAATTGCAACTATACTGTCTAAACGACTCTTATCTAATCTTATGCAATAGCCAACAATAACCGTAGCACTGTGGGCTGCAAGCTGCTTAAGAGTCGCAGTCTCCTGAATTTTACTCAGTGTTGGGTGTAGCTCTGTTACAATTGTAATTGATCTAGCATTAAAACATTAAAGAGTTGCCAATTGTGGTGACTTGTTAGTGCTTTCCAGCTTTTTATATCTGAGAACTATTTTTGGATTGATTACCTTCCAATAAGAGTTGCTTTGTTGTTTCTAATTTGGTTTAATTCGATAACAGTTTTACAAATGTATGTAGAGCCGAGCGCCCAAGCTGACGTGTGCAACGCGCTCAGTTAAATACATTAACTCTTTCTCTCCTAACTGACGATACCAACGTTGATCCGCCAGAATGTGATAAATAATTACGGAGAGAAAGAGTTAACTAAATGTTGGTTTAATTGGTGTACTATATTTGGCATATGTGAAGATTAGCTTTTCGCATTCACGATTGCTAACACCAAGATGTGACACTTGTAAAGCGAGAGGACTCAAAACAAAATCGAGTCTGTGTTTATCTGGCTAAGTGTTCTGGTATCCTGAAATACAAACTGTTTTGGAAAAACATTGTATTTTTCACTCGTGCTGCGATATTTGTGTTTATCTTGCAGAGAAAATGTAACTTGATTGTATAAAGTTCAATACAAAAATATTTCTCAGAAATGTATCGCAGCTTCAGGCTGATAGTGATTACGTTTATTGTAATATTGTTGATAACATACATCATTTCCTTCACTTGTCCCTTACATCAACGGCTGTTGACTTGTAGCACCAAATTGCTGGGAGACAACTAAACAACTGTATGGAAACTTTATATTTATATTTTATAGTTATATGTAAAACTTGAAATAACCAGAACCTCTTCTTTGTTTACACTATTATATCTAACTTATAATACCATATAGACAAAACTTGAGATGAAATACAATAAATATAGTAAACTTTCGTAATAATATAAATTGGTATTTTCAACTCACTAAAACACGTGACATGATGCATCATGAAGTGTGTACCTTCATTTTAAAGACAAAAAGAGTTCAGAAAAGAACTATTGAACTTCGTTCTTTAAAATACAATTATTTGATATACTGTGTTGAATGATTGCCTGCTCAATCGAGTCTCCAGACATTTCATCTCCAGAAATCTCCACTAGGCCATTGTCTTGTGTCACGTGGTACGTTCTTCAAGGAAATGTTGTTTTTTTTTCTGTGTACACTGAACTTAGGGGAAGATGTCAGATCTGTAAATGTAGCTCTTCTGTACATTCAAAACACATAACTTCATCATGAACAAAAGAGACATAACTTCATCATGAACAAAAGAGTTATTTTATGGAAATAAAGCTTCTCTGTATTGGTCTGTCTCTGAGACATTGCAGAAAAATATGAAAAAAACAAATCATTCACAAACATTATATAGATCTGGTGGCTAGAATTAGAATGACAATTGGCTTGGCTTTTATTAATATGAACTGCATAAAAAACCCAATGCTTTCAAACTAGTCAAAACAGAAAGTTAAAATAGTTAATGTAATTTTCTACTGAGTTTGTAAATTATCTTAAATGCACACTTTTGATTCCATTCTTCTTTATACATCTTTTAGTCAACTCTTTTTTTTAACTCAACATATTTTGAACCTTTGATTCATCTTTTTAGTTTACTTACAATTCACATCTTTTTTGAAATTTAATACAATTCTTTTTTTTTTTACCTTTGATTTTATTCTTATTTTGACAAGTGATTCTTTTTTTTTTCACCTTTCATTCAACTCTTTTTAATTTGATTCAACACTTTTCAATTTTTTTTCGTTTATTCAACTTTTCTTTGATTTAACTCTTTTTCTTTAACTGGTTTTTGACCTATGACTCTAGTTATGATTAAATTTCTAAAAAAAAAAAATCCAACTGTTTGAGCTTAAAATCTTAACTTATGTGATATCTTCTCGTGTGACTCACGAAACTCTTGTGTGAAAATTGACCTTCCAGTTAGACCTTGGCTGTTCAAAAACTTGAAAAGATATGTTCAAAATAAATCTCACATTTTTATTAATTAAACTAAATCTAAAAAATACTTTAAAATTTTTTTTTTTAAGAAATGTCATTGTATCCATTAGTCTGAATCAGCCATGTTACTAAATTTACAATAGACCTAGACTGTCCTAGACCAACAATAATAAATCTGCGCAATTAATAATATTTTTACCAATTTATTTTTGTTTATCGCTATTTCAAGCTTTTAACTTTCTCAATACACTATGATCCTATCACTTTCTTAATACGCTATGATCCTATCAATTAGCCAGACCAGTTGGGAAAGGGGGGTGGGAATTGATATCTGGGTGAATTTTACCGTCATTGGTTTTGAAAGCATTTCCCCCCCCTCCCAAAAAAAAAAGGAACGACATGAAATCGAACTAGTCTCTCACGTACTAACCACTCTTCTAGCGAGGTTCTTTGGACTAGAGAAGATTGGATACATATTGTTCATTACAATTTAGAGCAGCGACATATAAAGGGAACTAACTCTGCTTGTATCACCACTTCAGTCAAGTAAAGTTTCTTTCCCTTGTTCGTGATACCAAAGAAAAGAATGAATTACCAGTAGTTAATTAGCTAATGGGTAGTTTTGAAATGGATTCTTGTGTTGTCAGGAAAAAGACATGCTAGTAAGAAATAGCGTGTACTAACATTTTACTAGACACACAGACAGATAAAGGGAGTTGATATAAGCTTTGTGAAAATAGTATGACTCTGCTAGCGTGACAAAAGATTTGTTAAATAATGTAAGAATTTATGTTGCTTGGTGTTTAGAAAGCAGTGGTTCTCACCACACTTTTGTATAGCTCTGAGACAAGGATGCTCAATTGAAGTTTTAGGCACCTCGAACGCTTCCGTCAAAGGTGCCTTCGCTAGATAATGAGATGCGCTGGCAAGATTACATAACAAACAACTATGTTCTGATGGAGAGGTCAGTGTGGACTGTGAAGACGCACTAATTTGAGAGCAGCGCTGGGCAGGACACTTATCGCGCATGACCGCATGCTAAAGTCGATCTTCTATGGTGAGCTTAAAAAAAGATGGCATAACAGAGGTGCCCATCGTAAGCGCTTTAAAAAAAATCGACTGATGCGCCATTTAGCTGACAGCAGATGGCCTCTGAAAGAGACATTTGGAGAGCTCTGGCAAAGGCTGCGGTACAAACATTTGAGACTTAAAGAAAAGCCATTATTGAAGACATGCGCTGAAGACAGACAAAAAAAACTTAAATAGACTGCCAGCGGACAACGGCTTTGTCGTCATGGAATGCAGGAAAATAGCTTCATAAAGGACGAATTGATTTAAACGCACACAAAAAAAACATTTTGAAAAATACATTTTAAAAACAATATTATGTTTATTCAATTTAAAATAAAATACAATTAATTTTTT
>JADKLZ010003886.1:4721568-4749589 GCA_021533235.1 Biomphalaria straminea | reverse complement strand
TTGTACATTCCCTTAGCATCATTAGTTCTGTCACTTTCTTAGCTCTTATGTAATATCAGAACAATCCCTTAGCATCATTAGTTCTGTCCCTTTCTTAGCTCTTGTGTAATATCAGAACATTCACTTAGCATCATTAGTTCTGTCACTTCCTTAGCGGCAAAACCTGAAAAACTTGCACCATCTTTGAAGTCAAATGTAATGACCTGACACTTATCTAATGTGTATTGTCGCTCTAGGATACTATGTGTCAAAGTGTTTGTACTTGCATGATGGCTGTGGTGTTGTTTTGTTAATTGTTTACCTTTACATTTATATAGCATTGTATATTTTAGCCTTCCCTTAAATAAAGGTTATTTATAGAACATTTTTAACGTCATAGAATTGTTTAGAATGTTACTTGTTCTTTAGTGCCTAATAGTGTACACATTGTCCTAAAAAAAAGTCATGTACGCATCAATTTTATCTATATAGGCCTACATGGGGACCGTGAAACTAAATGCAATTTGAAAATAATTATTGATAGATGGTTCGCAATTTTAAAAAACTTTAGCCGCAGTTTAAAAAACTTTTGCCTCGGCTAGTCCCATGAAAAATATATTAAAAACTGCCATGCAGCTATTTTACCTGTTTTTTTTTTTAAATGTAAATCTACATTCAATGACATTATGAATTAAGTTTCCTAGCAATGTGGTCAAATTATTATTATTATATTTTTTGTATATTTATTACATCTGATTGTATTGAAAGTAGTCAATTATTACTAATTATAAGAAATGCCTCAATCACATTTTATAAGCTAGTGCAAGTTTTACATATTTAGTAAGTTTGGCTATTAACCACATTTAAAACATTCACATACATACACAGATAATTGAACTTGTGTTATTTTAAAGCGAGGATTGTACTCTACAGCCATCTTCGAGCCCATAGGAAATGAGAAATGTGCTCATCTTTGAACACGAAGGAGGAGCTATATATATATATTTATAATTATTGCTATAATTTTGAAATATTAAACAATACTGCGCTAAATGCACATTAGATCAAGATTTGCCCAGTATAATAAATGTTTAATGACACACACACACACACACAATTGTATCAAGTATCTATCTAGTTTTAAAGTGTTTTAACTGCAGGTGCAATAGTTTAAGTAAACTGGTTACTTTTAAAAGAATGTGATTATGTTGTTTTATTAGACACTATATAGTTTTATTACACACTTGCTAAAAAAAAGTTGTAAAAAAATATACATTTTTAATTTTTTTTTATGTAATAGCTAGTGTCTTCCAAGCAAAATCTTTTTTCTTAATACCACACCAGATTTTAATACATGATCAAAAATAGATTATATAAATCTAATTGCATAACTGAAGATCTAATGTTCAATTCTTAGCATAAATCTGGCATGACCTACTTATTTAACCTACCTATCAAACTGATCATAAACAAAAAGTCCCACTCCTTATTCAGGATTAGTCCCTTGTGGTAAAAACTGTTTAGAATAGGGAAATCCCCATAGCAGACAAGATAGTTCAAGTGCATAGTACTGTGGTCTGTGATTTCATTTGTGTATGTGTCTGTTCAGCCTACCCACCACTAAGCTAAGTTTAGGTATCTGACATTCCAGTAGCATGAACATTGTAGGAAACACATGTTTTCTGGTTAGTTTGTTTATTGGAAAACTTACATCACAGTTGGACCAGTATTGATCCGAGAGAAAGTGATAAACTTGGTTTCATATGTTTATATACACTGTGTTATGAGGACATATAAATTGTATGTGATACTCAAGTATTATAATGGATCTACCTGAGAATAGAAAGAAAAAAGTGCCAGGTACTTTTAGTTCTCTTCTTAGAGAATACGTAATAGCACTTTGAATCAATATGTAAAAACAAAGGAATACAATGGAAACTGATATTCAGGCATAATGTATTGTGTTACTTGAAAACAAAGCAACACAATAGATTTAAACAATAATGACCTAATGAGATTTTTATGTTATTAAATGTTGTCAATATTAGCTAAAGATACTTGCTTATGATTTTGATACATCTTTGTTTTTGTTTTTACATATTATATAAATAAAATTTAGTTATTGTAGATCTGCTTAAGTTTATATAAATAAAATTTAGTTATTGTAGATCTGCTTAAGTTTATATTTAGTTTAGATTAAATGTTATTAAAGTTAGAAACTGTTTTCTTTCACAGACAGTTTTTTAACAATGTTTGAGTAGCAGCAACAAATTATAATAGAGATGCAATAATTAGCATTCCCGGTTGCCATTAGAGCATGGAATAGGTGGCATAGTTCAACCAGGAAAACTGACTTAGTAGAATTTAAATATCTGGTTAGCATACATTAGCACATCGATAAGTGTAGAATGTAATAATCTTCCTTTTGGATGCAACTTTTGAAAAAGTTCACTTAAAATCTTTGTAGCTGCACTAGACTAGGTTTGATGCAGGCTACATGAATGAAAATTGAAAGTTGAATTTTTTTTAAAATGTTTGCTTCTGGACTCTAATTTTACTTATAAAATCTCATTTAGTTATAGGCATTCTTCCTTTTATTGTTGGGTTAGTAACTTCTCTTCATCCAGATAGCCCAACGATAGTTCCAAAATAGTTGATCCCTCCCCCTTTTTTTTCCCTTTCAGCCCATCATCTCACTGTTTAAACTTTTTTTTTTTTAGTATGACACGTTCAACTTTTTTTTAAAAGAATTTTATTACTCGCCTCAGTGAATGGGTACCTCATATTATAAGTGAGAGAAAAGCAGTTAGGGTGGTTTCAGATATGTTCCTTCAAAAATAAAGAGTTCATAACACAATGGGCAGGGTTCAAATTTGAGAACTTTATAGAAGACAGTCCTAAGTGCTAACCAGTCATACACTTTATTACTTTATAGAAGACAGTCCTAAGTGCTAACCAGTCATACACTTTATTACTTTATAGAAGACAGTCATAAGTGCTAACCAGTCATACACTTTATTACTTTATAGAAGACAGTCCTAAGTGCTAACCAGTCATACACTTTATTACTTTATAGAAGACAGTCCTAAGTGCTAACCAGTCATACACTTTATTACTAGTTAAATAAGTTTTCTAGAATTGTTACATGAATCTTTTTTACTTTAAATTTGAAACATCATTTCTATAAACAGAAATGAGGCAGAGTTTGCGCCTAGAGTTTGGCTCTGCATCACCAAGTCCTGGAGCAACCCCTAGCAGCATAAAACAGCCATCTCCATCAAACTCTATACTTGCTGACTTGGGACACACAGCACAAATGTTAGTACTCTCAATTAGGATTTTAAAACTTAATGTTCAATATCTGTAGATCACGTGTATATTTAAAGCACTTTATCACCAATGACTCATATTTTACTATGAATGATAGTTTGTGTTAATTACATGATGTTTATTGAGATTTTTAAGTTGACAACTAACATCGCTATTGTTTTCATATAGAGAGAGACTAAGGTCTCGTGGTATAGAACGTACCACTGGCAAGCTTCAGATTTCTCCAGAAGAGGTAAAATAGCTTACTAATTGATAAATTACTATTAAGTGAAACAAATATTGCACATGGGTAGAAACTACTGCATTTGTTTGGCACAAGTTTTTCATAGTTTTAAATTCATCAATCTGACAATAAGCTAAAGATTGTTAATATCATCCTCTGTTTTTTATAGTGTTTAATCTATTGAATCCCACTGTTTTGTACTTGAAAAAAAAGACACATTTAGATAGCATTTGAAATAGTCAACTTACTGTACATTATTAGTTCAAATTTAGTTAGAAACATGAAAACATCGTGCTGTAAATTATTAGTTTAATTGGAAACATGAAACAAATGAACTAGATGAAGTGTGTAATAAAGAAATTTAGTTAACAAAAGTTTTTTGCTTTCTCACATCAGTCTTTTGAGTTCACTTCGGAAGATTTAAAAGATTTAGGAGAGATGGGAAGAGGAAACTATGGATTTGTTAACAAAATGATTCATGAAAAAAGTGGGACAATAATGGCAGTTAAGGTAAGTGGAGACCTTTTGAAATTAAGAAAATGTGAATGTGTTCAATGTTTTCTGTGATTTAACTTTTTGTTCATACATTTTTGCTTCATTGCTGATTTTTTTACTGGTCAAGTAAGTTGATAGTCATATACTAAGGATAAAAATAGCTATATTGTAAAAGTTTGTGTCAGGATTATTGCTTTTATACTCTTTGCTTGGCCTCTGTATTAGGTAAAATGTAAGCTCTTCACTGGTTTGATTGATACTAAGAGCATAAATTGCAGGGATGACTTAATTATTGACATTCTAGCTATATGCCCTTCCAAGTTTGATTTAATTATTCCAAAATAAATGTTAAGTATCGGAGACAAAAGATTAAGGAGGAGTGGAGTATATCACATGGCTACAAAGATGTAATGGATAGATTTTGACACATCCAGCACATAAATAATAACAGAATAACTGTTGTCTTTCACTGGTTGATTTAACTCTGCTAAGTTAGTGTTTTTTTCTGGCTTATTTGGGCAACTTTTTCCATGCTCTAATGGTACTAGGGAAGAAGGAGCACTTGTATGAATTTATTCCTAGCATATGAAATAAGACTTTGTCTTTCTGAGAATATTATTAGTTTTGTGTTTTTTGTATTTGTAAGTTATAGTTTAGTGTTATATGTATTATTGTTACTTTACTTTATAGTCCTCTGTTCTGTCTCTAAGTTCAGTGATTTTATATGATTGTATGGTTGCAGAGAATCAGATCAACAGTGGAGGAGAGAGATCAGAAGCAGCTGTTAATGGACTTGGATGTGGTCATGAGAAGCAATGACTGCCCCTACATTGTACAGTTCTATGGTGCTCTATTTAAAGAGGTAACTTAAACCTTTACTAGTGTATACCTATTATGTTATTGATGTTTATGAGTGGAGTGTTTGTACATCAAAGTGGTATGTCCCAGCCAGTTTTACATTGATATTTTCTTAAACTGTAGTGGTTACTTGACACGCTAAAAGATTTTTGTATGGACTGATGACACTCCATAAAACTATTGCATATATTTAATAGGGTTTTGGATTGGCCATCACTGATTTTATCCTGTATTTTTAAATTCTCAGATGATTCTTAATATGTAAAGGGAAAAGATTGTCTCTCGAGGGGTAAATTGCCACAGAATGATAGTCTTTTTTTTTTTTCAAACAGTGTGACACACCCTTTTAGAGCATGCAAAGGCATACATTTACCATGGATACAAAATCTTTAATTATAAATGTGCTCTCTTTATGTGTAATTTTACCCGGTCTTTCCCAAGCCCTATAGCTAAGATGAAAAATATGGGGTTGTTATAGCTAAATGTTTGAGAAACACTGAACTAATTGCTAACCTCATATTCTCAAGTCTCTAAACTTTATGTGTGTTTGAATGTACAGCCACATTAATTTCACCTTATTGTCTTCAGGGAGACTGTTGGATATGTATGGAGCTAATGGATATCTCTTTAGACAAGTTTTACAAGTTTGTTTACAGTGAATTACATGAATTCATTCCGGAAGATATATTGGGCAAAATAACCGTAGCTGTAAGTTTTTTTTCTTCATTTAAACAAAAAATTTAAGCATTTTAAAAATGTAAATATTATCTTTCTAAGATGATGGTTTCATTGTCGAGGCTTTTCTTTGTACTCGTTAAAATATTTGATTTTTGAATTTTTTTTTCCTTTCAACGTTTTTAACAAGTATATTTAGTTTGGCGCTGGTTGCTTAAATGTGGTATTCTTCCATCTAGTCATAAAGCAACTATAGATCATTTCTTAGAAATTTATATAAATTATTTATATATATATATATATATATATATATATAATTAAATAGAAATACGTCCTTTATATATGTAAATATATAAATATGTATATTAAGTAGAAAAAAATATGTCCTTTATATATGTATATATAAAGGACATGAATTTCTATTTCATTCTATAGCTGATAATAACAATTTCTGATAACTAAGTTATTGAAATGAAATCTAAATCATAACATAGTAGTACATGAAAAATGTACCAAATAAATAATTGTCAGAACCTGCAAGATAATTAGAGAGAGGTAATTAGAAATGTTACTAAAACTTTTATATTAGGTTACAAATACATTCTTTGATCAACAATGAAAACAATTTTCATTGACTGTAAATATACTATTGCTTTGTTCAGTTGTGTGACACATTAAAATATTAATGCAATTGGTTTTAATTGATAAACTTTATTTCAATATTTACTGAATTATAAGGCTTAAATGCTTTTAAAGATTTTAAAATTTAGGAGGCGCGGTGGCTGAGCGGCAAAGCGCTTGGCTTCTGAATTGGGGGTCACGGGTTCGAATCCTGGTGAAGACTGGGATTTTTATTTCGAGATCCTTGGGCGCCTCTGGGTCCACCCAGCTCTAATGGGTATCTGACATTAGTTGGGGAAAAGTAAAGGCGGTTGGTTGTTGTGCTGGCCACGAGACCCTCGTTAACCATAGGCCACAGAATCAGATGACCTTTCATCATCTGCCCTATAGACCACAAGGTCTGGATGGGGAACTTTACTTTTTTACTTTTATTTAAAATTTTAATAGTTCTGTCTGTAAAAGATTTTATGTTATACTTTTTGAAGTCTAATGTTTTAGCCTTTGTTTTTTATTCTTTTTAGACTGTCAAAGCTTTGAATTATTTGAAAGAAAAATTAAAAATTATTCACAGAGGTTAGTAACACATTCTTTGCATTGTTCTAATTGTTCTATTCAGTCCATGCTATCTGTTATACTAAATAACATTTAGTGTTCATTGCATAGATTGGACCATTTGGTTTACATTATAAACTCATGCATAGACTGTAATATAAAATGGAAAAAAATTGAAGAGATTATTGAGAAATAATTAAAGCATGAAGAATATTTAAATTGTGAAGTCTCATTTTATGTATAAATCAAGACAATTTTTTAAAGCCTAATTTACGCTTTCGTCATTAAATTTTTACAATTCTTACATTAACTCACTCCACTTCTTATGTTTGGATATTAAAACAGAATTTTTGACTATTTCTGCTCATCCAATCACTGAATTTTGCATGAAATAAAAAATTAAAAAAAAACTTGTAATAATGAATATTATTTTTAAATAGAAAATGTACTAATAAAAAAAGATAAAGGGATAGTAAAAAAAAAATATTTTTTTAAATTAATTAACTCTATAAAAAGCTCTTTAATATAAGCAGTTTTTTTTATATGTGTAAATCATTATCTTTTTGATTAAATTAATGTGGCTGAGTGGTAAAACCCTTGCTTTAAGATCAATCAGTGTTGAGTTATGTCCCATTGAAAACTTGGATTTTAAACTTCAGAATTTTTAGTAGGCCTGAGTCTACTCAACGCTATTGGGTACCGTACATACATTAGGCAATTAAAGATGTTTGGTTGTTGAGCTGGCCCCATGATAGCCTCATTACTTTTACGAGTTCCATACTTTTACATCTAATTTGTACAGAGTATGATTTACTCACAAATGAAGCTACCCTTAGAAAGTTGACATGTCTTCTTGAGGCTCTAATCAATAAAAAAAGACTTTTTCCTATTTCAAGAAATGACTGAAGGCGCAGAGATGGGGGATATGGACTAGAATTTACAAGAATTGCATTCATTCCTCTGTATGCAATGTTTTAAAAAGAATTAATGCTAGTCTATAGGGAGATTAGTTGACCTGTCCATATCCTTTTCAGAGATGTATCCATCAAGTTTCTACCTTTGGGCTTGGAAAACATTTGGTTATAATACCCTGGGACATTTAATTACATGATTTTATATTAATAGATATAATAGATAAAGCTGAAATCAATAAGCTAAACAAAATTAAAAATTGAATTTTTTTTTTTCTTTCCAAACTGTAACTTTGTGACTATGTTTATTTTGACCTACAGTGAAGTACATTTGACTTAATGATCAATCTTAATACATTTTGCTTAATATCAAAATGAAGATATTGAAATTTTTTTAAATGAAACTTTTAGAAAAATATCAAACGTGTAGTGCCTGTAATGAAAGAAAGTGCTATGTTTTGGATGTGTCCTTTATGAAACAGAACAAAGTTCTCATTGAAAATGTGACATTGATGCATCCTTAGCATCTTGATAAACGTCTTACTTGAAGAATAATAAATCTTTTTTCTCATGATTCTTGAAACATTTTCTTGTATTTTCTAATTTCTAGATGTAAAACCCTCAAATATTCTGCTGGACAGAAAGGGAAATATCAAATTATGTGACTTTGGCATCAGCGGACATCTTGTGGACTCTATTGCAAAGAGCAGAGATGCCGGTTGTCGACCATACATGGCTGTGAGCTTTTTTTTTCTTTTAAGCTATTTCTTGATGCTCTCTGAAATTGTATATTGTATACGGTGTATTTTCTTGAAATGTTCAAAGACCAATTTGTTTGTTCTGTCTTAACAGCCAGAAAGAATAGATCCTAAAGCTTCAAGCAGGGGATATGATGTCAGATCTGATGTTTGGAGTCTAGGCATAACACTGGTCAGTAAATCTATAAAGGACTTAGTTTTTCTAATTGTCATAAAATGTCATGGTTATCCAAATTAAAACATTTTTATCTTAAGTTTTTTATTATTTTTTTTTGCTCTCATCTTGTCAGTCACATGACTTATCCTAGGGGTGCTGTGGCTAAATTGACCACTTTTTTTACTCAGTAGCTGCTTTAAGCAGGATATTAGAGTCAGGCTTGTTCATTCTTTTTTGTCCATTCAGCTATTCTTTACTACTCTGTAACTGAAACCAGTGGATAGGATATAATGATTTAATTATTAAACTATGCAATAACATGTAATTGAGAATATCTGAGAAAATATTGAATTCTGGATTTTTTTTTGTTATTGAAATTTAATAATTTATTGTATTTTCTTAGTTGGAATATATTTTGATTTTTAAATGATTTGAGTTTGGATTAAAAAATATTCAATTTTTAAAAAGAATTTCTGTTGGTTCTATAAAACTTTAAATATAATTATCCCGATCTTCAATTAGTGTTGTCATCTGACTTTACATTTGAAAGTATAGAATTGTACTAACCATAAGATACTGGTGTCACATAGAAATATCTTCTTATTGGATTTACTACAAATAACTTAATTTTTTATCTTATAAATCAGTGGTGTCACTAGGGTGGGGGGAGGAGGGCAGAATTAAATATTACGCAAAATGCAGGGGCCCCCAAAGAGGTCAAGCCCCCAAATGATAGAAAATTCCTAGTTTTAAATTCATTGGAAGTGTACCAATGTTGAATCCTTTACACAACTTATTGTAAGCCCTGATTCCCTTGTGTTGTTATTGTCAACACTTTCAACACCCTTGTGTTGAATCTTCTACACTTTTTACCACATTTCATGTCTCTGCTTTGAAGTTTGACATTCACTGTCTTCTCACTTAATCTTCTTTTTGACCAAGTTATGAAAAATAAAACAGATATCTTGTTCAAGGAGCTAAATATAAAGCAATTTTTTGTGCTCATTAACAAAATTCATCTTTATTTCTACACAAACATAGCCTTAATTATAGTTTTTGTTTTTCTTTAGATGGAGCTAGCCACTGGCAAGTTTCCTTATCCTAAATGGCAAAGTGTTTTTGATCAGTTACAACAAGTTGTACAAGGCTCTGCCCCTAGATTGCCTAGTGACTGTACATTTTCAGTGGAATGCATCAATTTTATCAACACATGGTGAGCTTTATAGCCTTCATTTTTTTTTTTAACTTTCATTTTTTTACACGAGGAAAGCCACTTCATATTATCTCTTGATCTCTTGTATATATTCGCCAAATACAACTGACTCATCTATCAAGAAATATTTTAAACTGCCAAACTAATTTGCTTGAAATTTATTCCTATTATCTCTAAGGTTCTAGCTAAAAAACAAATTGATTTTCTGAACACTGCAATTTAAGAAACATTTCTATTAAATCTTTTTGTTTTTTTCAGTAATTTCCAAAAGTGAATGCAGTTTCTATGTAAATCTTATATATCTTAATTATACAAATTTTTCATATAAACTTACACATTTTTAAAAGTGTATTTTTTCTTTTTCCTTAAGTAGATAATACTGCATGAATGTGTGCTTGTGTACAAATTCTAAAAAAAAAAAAAAATAAAAATTCTTCTACTCACCATTAAATGAAAATGCTGAAACATCTGGATATCTAAAGCATTTTATTGAATCAATTAGACAGATTTTTCTCCTTGAAAACCTATAAGCATCTTCTAGAGTGAGAACAAAAATTTACTGTTCCATTTTGTTAATTTGTTCTTTGAGTCATTGGTTCATAATAGTTATAGTGCTACAATTGTTTTTGCACTGTGGTTGTTCGCTTTATTTATTTAATATTTTTTTTTACACTTTGATTTCAACAGTTTGACGAAAGAGGACAAACAACGACCAAAATATAACAAACTATTGGTATGCAATTTTTCTTTTACCATCACTTAATTAAATACAATGAATTAATGTTAAATAAAATAAATATTGAAATACATTTTTTTTTCTGCACCAAAAAATGACTTGTAAGCTGAACAAATTACCAAGCATTTACTAAACTAGGGGAAAGGAATGAAATAGTCCCTGCCCCCCCTTTTTTTTCCACCATGTTTATTCAGGTGACAAAAGAGTTAGAAGCTTACATATTTTTATCATGCCTAAAGGGCAGATGATGAAAGGTTCATCTGTTTCTATTGGTAAAAGTTAACATGGGTGTCATGTGGCCAGTATAACAACCAATCACCTTTACTTTCCTCATGTCCAGGATAAACACCATAAAAAAAAACAATTATAATTTTTTTTTCTAGTATAAACATTTTGTTTTATAAAAAAAAAATAAAGGGCATGCGATTCCCTTTATAATAACAAATAACATTTTAGGATAAACAAAAACATGGTAGTGCATGACCAACGGGCCATGTAAATAGTTCCGTCAGAAAGTTTAAAATAATTATGGAAAGAATTTATATTCTACACGCTAAAAAAAAACAAACAATATTCAGTAGCAGTGGGAAGATGGAGGATACAAAAACATTTTTAAAAGATAATTTTTAAAACACTTTTTTTCCCTTCTATTTTCTCTAAACTTTTTTTCTAAATTTTTTACCATTTCTGTTTATTACAGGAAGACCCATTCATAAAACGCTATGAAGAAATTGAAATTGATGTTGCTTCCTATGTATGTAGAATTCATGATTTGATACTCCAGTCCTCACCTAGCCCTTCTTCATGTGAACATCCTTTATCCTAACCATTTGGACTATTAGACATCTACACATAGAATTGTTCAGCAAATCTCATTGGACTCATCTCTTTCTATCATTGTTGCTCCTAATGGATCTTAAGGCCTGCTTGTGTTTCCGCCATGTCAAGTATAGATTTATTCAATCTTTTATGTAACCTTTTTGCTTATTAATGATTTCAAGTCTTACCAATTTCAACTCTAATACCTCCTTTGCAAGCAGCATTGGAAATTAATATCTGAAGTATTATGCATTGAATTTATACTGTTTTCAAGATTTCTGACTATTCTCAAATCCTATTCTCAAGTCATTCATATACTAATAGTGAATTGGTATACACACAAGACAAATCAGAAGTGATATAGTTGAAGATTTGTAAATATCTGGGACTGAATTGTTAATATGCAAAAGTTATTAATGGAAGAGATTTTCTGTTTGTGATGAAATGGTTTTCATGCTTAAAATTGCAGTCAGTGGTGTTTAGTATTGCTCTTGGTTGAGATAGGATTCATAGAAATCTTTTTTTTTTTTTCTAATTTATTAAAACAAGATTGAATTTTTCTATTTAATATGATAATGGTGAAAAAATAAAAATTTAATTATTTGGAAGAATTTTTTTTTTATATGGGGTACTTATGAACTTGAACACATAATAATTTGGATGCTAGAAATAGTTTAAAATCAAAGTCAAGAAAGAAAAACAAATAGCTTGAGATCTTAGTAACTATTAGAATGTGTTTTATTACCCCTTATGTAGATAGTTCAAGCTGTTCTACCCATAAATTATCACCAAATTTTAGTAGTTGGCTGCAAGAGTTGTGAAACCAGTACAAAATAGAGAAGTTTGAATTAGGTGGTCATTTTATTCTTCCTATTTGACTACCAATAGGTTGATTTATATTTGTTAGGACACTCTTCAATAGTTTTTCATTTTTTCATCATGTATTATTGTTAAATTTTTTGGGGGTGACATTCTTTATTCTGCAGTTCTTGTTTTCTTCTATTGTTAATACTTGATCAATATTTTCCCCCATGAATGACTGCTCTGATTTATATAGGTAATGATTGTTTGGTGCTTTATGCACACAAGTTAGATGGGTTATAGTGACCTACATGTAAGAGCATAACCAACTATTGGAAACAATTTGTATTACTCAAGAGGTACATTTGATTGATGCTGATTTGTGATGAATGTAGATAGTGCTTTCTTCCTCCATGGTAGCACAAGATGTGTATGTCATTATGCTGGGATGTTTAAATAGTGCTTTATTCTTTGGATGAGCAAGAGGTGTGTGCATAAGCTGGGATGTTATGTCAAGCCTAGGTGTATAGCAGTGCAGGGGATGGTTAGAAAGGGGGTTGTAAAGGATGGCTTTTCTCTTTCTAGCTGTAATTTTTTTTCTGAAAGAATTGTATATCACTGGCTTGACTGGGTGTGTAGAACAGAGAGCAGCCTTCAAAAGACAAGCAATAATAATTCCAGCCTAGCTCCAAGTGGTTCTTCAACATTTGTAGAAAAAGCAGCGCTGGATCTATTGCCATTGTAGGTATATGCAATCTGCTCATGGCTTATTGAATTTGTTTTCATCATTCCATCATGTAAATTGGATTTCATTTTTGAATTTTCAACACATTGTTTTTGGTTTTGCTTTTCTTGTTCAAAGTTATTTCTATGGACATATAAACTATAATACTGAGTACATGTTATCATGAAGCTAAATTTGTACGAGAGAATGTTAGTAGGAATAAAGTTTACAGTTCAGTTTAAGCAATTTATATGTAATGGAAAAAAAACAAACTTTGTTGTTGAAGTTAATTTAACTTTATCCAGTGTATATATATATTACTTTGTAATTCAACTTGTAATTAAAAAGTTGACAATGCCAAATCTGTCCTGATTGTGTTTTAATCTATTTAACTGAACTATTGAGACACTATAAATTAAGACTTGATAGCTAATGCCCAGGCCATAGAGCTCATGGTTTCTATAACAGTTTAATATTTATCGGTTGACTTTTTAAAAATTTAGGCACATTATAGCAACAGAGTTGTCTACAAGTATGCATCTTGCATATTTGTACACAGACACGAAAATAGGTACTTTTATAATCTGATAATACACATTTCCACTTCTAAAGCAAAAAAAAAATTCTGCTAACCATCGGTGTGTCAAAGCCTAGAAATGGATTATTAGTTGATCTACCTCGAAATAGTATGATGTTTCACTTTTTTCTTCTCGCGTGCTGATGCACGAAGATTTAAATGTTTACTAGTTCTTGCTGATCTACATAAAGCGGAGTTTCTTTCCATGTGTCTTGAAACTGATTAGGAATTAATTTATTGAATAGTTCTAATTCAGCTGGACTGAATCTAGAACTAGAGATATTTTACGATTAACTGTAAATGGAGCTGCTTACAGATCTAGATCTATTTTAGATTTGGATTTGACTTTTTTTTAGATGAAAGTGTGAAGGGCAGAGGTTGTTTTTTTTTATAGAAGAAACATTGGTTGCGCTTAATCTCTTTTATCATGATAAAGGGAATCAAACTGATGTTCCATAACTTGCAGAATGTATCTTCTGTAGTAGCTACTATTATAATCACTAGCGACTAGCTAGGTTCCATTACTTATGAAGCCCAAGTTCAAAGAATGAAATCGGGTGGCATTTAAGGCAGACTCGATAGCAAAGCTTTTTTTTTATATTAGAAACAAGTTCAATGACTAATTAGGATTATCTGCCTGAAAAACAAATATTTAAAATGTTTGTTATTAGTGATTGTTGAGGATGCCAAACTTTCATTCTGCAAAAAAGGTCATAAGAAGAAAATCTGAGTGATATAAAATATTTCCAGTGGCTGGATACCTTGGAAAGAAATTGCCTATAAACAACATTGCTTATAAAACTAGATGCCACTGATCCAGCTAAATGTTCTGTTGCTGCTATTATGGAATGTGAAGTACACGAGAGGCATTATGATCATTGCCAGGTGACAAGAACTTTATCATTCTAACATATTCTTGAAAAGTCTACAAAGACTAAAAGTGTAAATATTTTGACAATTGTACAAAATGTCTTGTATAACTTTATGTTGTGTTAACTTTAGGATAGCTGCCTTTCATGTACAGGTATGTAATGTGCTTGAATGATTTAAATTTAGTCTTTCCTGGGTATATTTTTTGATATTAAGGAAAATATGCATTTGCCCCTCAAAATATACACATTTCCAGGTCTGGGAATACGCATTTCCATTTTGGCATGTAGGCATCTCTGTAGCAACCTAAATATCATTAATTTTTTTTTTAAATTCATATGATGGGGGAAAAAATGGACCGTTTGCAAACTTAATTTTCAACATGGTGGTTAAGAGAAATGACAAAATGCAAATCAACAAGGTGAAATTGTTTTCAAAACCAAGTATGTGGAAGATAACTAGTTAGTAGTTCTAATTATTTGCTACTTGTTGTTTTTTGAGTCTTGGATAGCTTTAAAAAAAAAACAAACCATGGCTTAAATTTTGTACATTTATTGAAGTTTGAAAGTAAAACTATACACTTCATTCAGAATGTGTATACAATCACATGTAAACATTCCAAATTAGGTCAGTTACTAAAGTACTGGCTCACAGAGTATTGAATTTTTAAAAAGATATTAAACATAACAAAATAAGCAATGAATGGCCTTGAACTAGGTTTTAAAAATTAGATCTGGCCTTGATTCAATGTTTACCCTGTCAGTGAGAGTGACAGTAAATGAGACAGGTGAACAGAAAATCAGTGCTAACTTTGGAAAACAACCCAAAAAAAAAACATAAGAATAGAATAATGCTTGTACACATACAGTAAATGCAAGTTTTAGATAAATAAATAACATGAACATGAGTATTACAAATGACATACTATTGCAAATATACAGTATTCTTTATAGAAAAACATAAGCAGGTAAGTGTAGTGTCAAGTATATCTAGATTTAATATTCAGTGCAATTTGGCTCTTATGTGAAGAGACACTAAGAAATAAACATTTGTCCGTTCTCTTTGTTTAATCTTAAAAAGGAAAAAAAAATTGCACAATTCCAATATAGTAACAAAATACATTTCAAATTTCAGTCCTCCAGTAGAACAGTGTGTCCCAAACTTTTGACTTGTGTGTACCCTTTTTAGAATTTTTGTAATGCTGAGTACCCCTCGCACCCCACACTTTAATTTATTAACATAGCCATGAATGGGTATTTAAAAAAAAAAATTAAAAAAATAGCATAGTTAATGAGGTTCAAAGTCTCCCCCTTACTCATGGGGGTACGTTCATCCCTCTTTGGGAAACACTGCTATGCACTAACTATTAAAAAAAAAATGACTTTATGAAATAGTAGGAAAGGCACAAATGGACATAGTTGCATTAAATGTGGGACTGTTTATTACAATTCACATATGGTCAATTAAATATAATACTTCATATAGTTTTTATTACAAACAAAATTTATAACAATAAAAAAAATACACAAATATAGTCTTGTCAACTATCACAGTTTGCTCTCTAGTTATAGGACATACGTGTCCTCTAAAGTATCTAATACAACCATGATATTGAAACTGTATGACAGGGGCAGGACTACTTCATAAACTAACTATCTATATAGGAAAACAGTTCTTTCAAGCATTGTGAAAGACATGAACAACTTGACCTGGTCATCTTCAGTTTTGAGGTTTAATGAATCTGTTCTCTGGACTTGCAAGAACAAGTCTGTCAATAAATAAAACCAATAGCAATATTGTGTACCCGTGCAATTAATTATGTTTTAAAATAATCAAAATATCTTTGAAACAGAGCATTGCAAATGGATAAACATATAGTGTAGGCCCTAATTGATAAAAATATATAACTATTAGTGTTTTGCATAATAACAAACTTTACCAAGATTTAGTCACTATATAAATAACATACAGCGAATCATTTGCCTCTATCCAAGTCCTGTAGACCCAATGATCCCATGAATAGTTATCAAGCAATTACTGTTACCTCACCACCACCAATAGAATCATTATATAACTTTTAACCTTTTGACATCCAGGCAAGCAATTAATGGTATTGGATGTAATTAACTCATTGATGTATTTAGCCACTTAGTAAAAGTAATTATGTAAATGTTAGAATAATGTACTACCAAACAACCTTGTGAGCTCATGAATCATTCATAAAGTCATAAAAAAGTTGCAACAATCATTACCTGTAACAGACTGCAGCAAATGAAGCCCCAACAAATGGAGCCACCCAATAAATCCAATGATTTGTCCAGACATTTATGGCATAGCTGACTACAATGGCAGGTCCAAAACTACGAGCAGGGTTCATAGAAGCACCAGTAATTCCACCCCTATACATTTGAAAACAATATTTTTGTATTCATAAAAATGATGTATAAATTGTACTGACTACTAAATACACTGTTCCTGAGATATTGAGACACATTTTCTTATAAAATATTTACATCCCACAACTGTAACTGTTTAGCCAATAAAGCTTACTTGAAATTCATATGAGAACATGCAGAACAGGAGTTGACTTACATTTCATTGATAAGGTTCCATATAACAAAATTATCATCTAAACTTGCTTTCTCTTCTAAAGAATTAAATTTGTATTCCAATTAATTACCCTGCAAGAATGTCAGCAACAACTGTAAACCCGATGCCCAATGGAGCAAGAACATTCTTAGTTTTGGGGTCGACTGCAGAACTTAGGATGACAGTGACCAGCATAGCAGTCAACATGACTTCACAGAGAACACCTTCTCCAACAGAAACATGGGGAGCCAATTCATGAGCTCCTCCACTTATATTTTTATAAAGCTCATCCCCCAGCACACCCTGCAATGATGAAATGGACTTAGTAAATCAGTCTATGTTAATGAACATAAGCTTATCTAGCAGTTATAATAAAGAATTTATAGGAGACTGCATCACAAACAAGGAGATTAGAGACAGGGTTACCACAGCGATTGGAGCCGATGACCTGTTAACTATTGTAAAAAAAAACAATAAAACTCTATGTGGCCATATTACAAGGTCTTTGTGGCTTGCAAGACCTTTCTTCAGGGAACAGTACCATGGAAAAAAAGAAGAGGCAGACAGGGAAAGTGATGGGAAGACAACATAAAAGAATGGACGAGCCTGTCACTAAAAGAAGTTCTATCCAAGGGAAAAGACAGGAATGTAGAAGGATGGTCAACAAATCTTTTGTGTTGCTCAAACAGACTAAGGGATAGGTAAAGGTGAGGTGATTCAGATTGCAACATTAATCCAAAGTTACATGTGTTTTAAAACCAATTTATCTGAATATAAAAAAACAGCATATTAAAAGAATAACTAATCAATATTAATAAGGTAGGCTAATATTATCTTGCACCAAGACTTTTAAAATGAGTGATGAATGCACCAGATGAGGGATTATAAAGGCAACTTTTATAAATAAAATAACACATAAACAATAAGATAACATCAACACTAACCCTTGAAATACCAGCACCCAAGATGCCACCAAGAACCTGCGCCACAACATAGAGAATAGCTTTCAAGGGGGTAATGGCACCAGAAATTAGTATTCCTAAGGTAACTGCAGGGTTTAAATGTCCACCACTGCAATAATAATTCAAAAGAACAATAGAATCTCAATAGTCATAAAACAAAAGTTGAGCAGCCTTAACTAAAAGTGTAAAAATAAAAATTAGTAAAAAAAAAATGAAGTATCAAAAAAAAAAATTAAAGCACTAAATAAATAAAATGTATTTCTATCAGAAGTATGACTTATAATCAGTATGAAAGGCAATTAAAATGTTATCATCCATTTACCATTATGATATGATTATGCAAAGTATGCACCTTATGGATCCAGTTGCAATGATCAAGAGTGTGATGGATAATCCATGAGCAAAGGCTATTCCAACAATATTCCCACCAGTGTTATAAATTGAGGTACAGCCAATGAATACAAACAGTGTCACACCAAGGAACTCTGCAAAACAAGGTCTGACATACTCTTCCAAAATATCAGGAAAAGATCTAACAATACTGTCACTTCTATTTACTGGAAGAAGTTGGTCTTTTTCAGACATCTTAAGCTTTGGAAAAGAAAAATAATGTGTCTTTAAATATTAATTTCTGGTTATATGAAGACTTAGAAACAAAAACTTATTTTATATAATTATATTATATATCATTAAATCAACTACCCAACATATTTAAAACCCCAATTATGGCTATCTTTTCAAGGTCATTTGTTATCACCAAAACCACATAGGAGCCGAAATGTGTATACAATTCAATGAGTGTTTTTCTTTCTGCTGTGGGTTTGCCTCTAAATTGCTATTGTTATAGTAGTAGAGCTGTGATGGACAATTGTAGTTACACTTCATTTTTATGATAAAATAAATTTTAAAATATTAATATCTAGAAATCTAGATATGGTGAAAAAAACAAAAAAACCTACCTACCCCTAGCACACACAAAAAAAAAACAAAAAAGATGTAGACTTTGTCTAGGGCGGAAAACAGATTCTCTATTGAAAATGCATTTTTGAGTTCAATATTCATTATCTCTGAATATAGACCATCTGTGATATATTTTATTTTACTGATGGATAGATCTATGTTTGTGGAAGCTTCATTAGCAAAATTTGTGTGAAATTTGTTTTTATATGGAATTTGTGCATTTGTGAATATCATGAAGTATTGCCAAAGAGACAGACAACATTTACTTTTGGATTTATGTGATCCCATTTCAAAAGGTAAGAAACATATTTTTGAAATATAACTTATTTATGTATAAAATACATACTATCTCTACATTGAATTGATTGTGGTTTTGACCTGGTTTTGTAACATGGCAAGGTACAACTCATGTGTTTTCTTCAAAAGATAAACTTATTTTTAAATACATAATAAAGCATTTATTACCTAGACCTAGATATAAATCTATTATATGTCTATACTATTTAAGTCTATACTATAGTGAATATATATAGACTCTAAATTTAAATATTATTAATTATTAATATTAGACTATTATACTATAGTATTGTTACGACCTCACCATGCGCATCGCAAGTCTAGCTAGCGCACCTATAGTGAACGGACTTTAACAGGGTGTTTACAGAAGAGAGTAACCATTTCCGCCCAAGGCTAAAAGTGGAAATAAAGACACTGTAGTTAATGAAGATGTTATTTGTGTACTTGTGATGTCTTATAAATAAATATATGTTTCGTTGAGTTTGCCTTATCACTTATATTATTACAATGGTGTCAGAAGTGGGATTATAGGCAGCTCAACGAGAGGAGGTAGGACTTGATCACAATGGCATCGTTCAAACTATTAGACCAACTCTCAGTTAAAGAACTTAGGCAGGAACTCCGTGACCGATATGAGAAGCCTGATGGTACCAAGGAGGTGCTTACAGTTCGTCTCCGGCAAGCCTTGGTAGATGAAGAAGAAGATCCGGATGCTTACTTGTTTGAAATCAAACCGGAGATTTACGAGATTATTGGCAAAATGCATGAGGGTGTTGGTGCACTGTGTGATAAAATTAACAGGATGGGGAACAAGATAGATGAAATGGTATCACAAGTAGAAGGCCAAATAGACCAAATTGATCAAATTGAGTCGCAAGTAAAAGGAGGAATAAACTTGTTGATGAAGGAGCAGTTGCCTGTGGACTCGTTGGTGAAGAAGTTGCATGGTCAGGACTGTGGCTGCACAAACAGTGGTGACGGAGACGCTGGGGATTGGAGCGCCGTCTGTGTCTGTGTTGTGGGCAAGTCTTGTGGTTGTGACTTTAAAGACGAGAAACGTGACGATTTCTGCGACGATCTCGAACGGAAAGAGAGAAATGAAGAAACTGAAGTCTGTTATGTGCCCGAAGCGTTTGTTCCTGTTGCACCTGTTACCAGTACCCCAATCAGCTGGACAGATCGAGACAACGTTGGGTCTGCGTCTAAGCCTATTGCTATAGACCTTAAAGACCTCTGCCTATCTGCCGGTGCTCACGAAGGAAATGTGAAGCTCGACAACTGCATCCAGAACTTGAGCATGAACTGTACGTGCGGCGCATCACACATAGAATTAGAGTGCCAAGAAAACAATCAACATGGCATATGTAGTTCAGCCATCATCATTGACATTGGCATTAATGAATGTCAGTCAACCCACTTTACATCAGAGCTGTCAAAAGGAAAACATCTTCCACTTGAACTGGAAAAGACCCATCTCCTGGACGTGAGACTGTTAGTTGAGGATGACTGCGGCGCATTGGACTTGGTTTGCAACGTGGCTGAAGTTGAACCTGTAGCTTCCATGAGAGACGTCTGTTGGGAGGGTCTGCCGAAACGGCGTGTCCGATCAACGGTTGTGCTGAAGAAAACAGTGCTTGACACTATCTCTTTGAGTGTCAAACGGTCACGTCATCATCTCAACAACAGCCTGGTCAACTGGAGAAAGAGAAAATGACGGCTGCGGAAAACTGTGCAGATGGCTTCGTGGGCAACAGGAACCCTACCACCTGTGGCTCCCACTGATCGACCTCCACCTGAACTGTCAAACCTCAGCTGCAGTGTTTTTCTTTTCGGGACGAAAAGTGTTAAGACGGGGGCAATGTTACGACCTCACCATGCACATCACAAGTCTAGCTAGCGCACTTTAGTGAATGGACTTTAACAGGGTGTTTACAGAAGAGAGTAACCATTTCCGCCCAAGGCTAAAAGTGGAAATAAAGACACTGTAGTTAATGAAGATGTTATTTGTGTACTTGTGATGTCTTATAAATAAATATATGTCTCGTTGAGTTTGCCTTGTCGCTTATATTATTACAGTATAGTCAACTGTCACTATTTAGTAATTTAGTCTATTTGACATTTGTCTATTACTCTATAATAGAGTGATTATTTTCTCTTAAAAAGTACTGAATGTTAAATTTTTAAAACAAATCATGAAAATTCACAAATCCAAATATTTGAAATATAATAATAATTTTTTTTTAATCAAATTTAATGCAAAGGCAAAGCTCCAAGCAAAAGCAAATAAATGCGAAATGGAACTTTTTTATTTTTTTTTACCCACAGCCCTTAAATTAATCATGAATGAAAGGTTAAGCAAAATAAATCTAATATTTTAATGATCTAGGATCTAAATCTACTAAGACAAGATATAAATCTAGATAGATAGTCTAGGTAGATTAGGCTAGAACGTAGATGTAATGATGTAGATTTATGTTTTCCAGGCTAGTCTACCTCAGATTGTTCATTTAATTTTGATTGACATGTTTCATAACAGGTTTCACATTGTTTGTTTCGTTTAAAATATAAAATTCTAATGAACGACTATTGAGTTGGTCAACTGCAATGATTTGAGCGGTATTTCTAATATAGAGATCTAGAATTACTTTAACTTTTCTTTAAAAAATGATAATAATAACAATAAATAGAGATAGATCTAGATAGATCATGAACATGGGCTGAATGATTGTCAAAATCGGCCCGAGCATTACCACAAGATTCGGCCACAACTTGATAATTTATAACTATCTAGGTCAAACTCATTAAGGTGTATGGGCCACATAATAAACTTACTATGACCTGAGGGGCCGCAGCAAAGAGAAATCAGTTTCAAAACAGCCTACTAGTTTTATGTAAATTAGAAATGATACAATAGAATACAATAATTAATGGCATATCTGTCCCTTAGCTAAATGTGTAGTACTATTTGGTTACTAACAATTACTATGATTACGCATTATTTTCTATGCCCTGTTGCTTGACATCTTTTCTGGGATACAAGTTTATTAATGTCATCACAAATTTTGATCAGATAATCTCGAACGGTGAGGTGTTTGTGTAGCCTTCAGTATGCAAAAGAACTGCTCACGGAGATAAGTGCATGCAAACATAGATAGAATTCTGGCTGCACATTCCCGCAATTCAACGTACCGTTCAGGGTACATGTTACGGTCGTAGCGCAGCATGGTGCGAATGGAAAAAGGTGCAAATGTGTGTAATGAAAGGAAGAGAGGTTAAAAAGAGGAAGTAGACAGAAACTGACAGGATGAGAGTTGAAATTGTTATGTTTTCAGAACGTATTATGTTATTAAAGTATTTATAAAGAAAACCCTGAGAGTATGTTATTATGCTGAAGAGTCTTGTGTCATATCAGTAGGCCTACATAATAGTAAAATTTTGGCACAGCCAATTCTATAAACTTCGATTTCAACAACCAATCTTACAACTATTCTATCAGCTCTTGTTGCACATTACCAGCAGCATTTTCAAGAGCAAATGAAACTGGAGATACAAAATACGAAAATTCATACTCATATGAAACAAAGTCACGAAAACGGCTACTGAAAGCATCTAATAAAGATTCCAGGTGTAGATATATTTACCAAATGTTGTAGCCGTATTTAATCTTTTTAGTTCTTGTCACGTTGAGAAGTGAACAAGTCTCTTCATATTTGGCTTTTTCACAGTCGTAATTTTGCTTGAAAGCACTTCACACGCAGTTGTGACAATTTTGTCTTTACTTTGAAGTTTCAAATTCAAGTCTTGCAGGTGACCAGTGAGATCAACTGCAAATGTCTAATCTCAAACCCATTCGTCAGTTTGGAAATGTTCAACAGGTTCACCTTTCATGTTCATAAACAATACAACTTCTTCACGCAGAGCAAAAAACTCTTCAATACTTTATGACAGGACAGCCAGCGGACATCTGTGTAGTAGGGAACACAATCAAATGCGTCATCCATAAACATTGAAAATGGGCGAGGATTTAAATCACAGGCACGACTAAAATTGAGAGCGACTGAAACTAGTCTTATGACATGTTGCAACTGTAATTGCTGTGTACGCAGAATGTTTCTTGGTGAATGATGCATTGAAAATGAGCAAATTTAAAATTAGCATCTGTCTCTCTTAATTTTTTGCAAGTAGCTGTGCATCAAAATCATTTCATTACATGGTTGGTGCGCCATTTGTTACTAGACTTGCTAGCTTTAGCAAAGGTGAATTGTACTGCAATATCACCTTCTGTTATTTCTCAAAAACACCATCGCTTGTTGTGGTGTTAGACATACAACAGAGCTAAACAAGTTCCTCATGCATCTCAAAATTCCTGTCACGGGTCCTTATGAATATAACCAACTGTGCTACACCCATTGACTCATTAAGAGCCTATGAAAATAATTTAAAATCAACTATTTTGTTCTTTAATTGTTCACGCAATTGACATGTCATTTATTCTATCTGCCACGGTGTTCCTAGTTAACGCTATTTCTTTAAATGCTTTCACCTTTTCTGGATAAATTACTTCGGCTTTAACGACACACTCCTTCATAAAATCACATTCACTTAATGATTTGCAATGGCTTGCAATTAAGTTTACAAAATGTAACAGGCTTTCACTGCACACTCACTCTCGTTGTTCAGTTTAACAAATACTACTTTTTAATTCAAGTAGCTTGCCATCTCTTATTTTCCAGCGTAATAGTTGAACATTATTTTAATAATTTTTTAGGTGGCCACGCGGGCCGCATGCAAGGTGGTCGCGGGCCGCATGCGGCCCCCGAACATCGTGTTTGACATGCCTGCACTAGGCGAAGTAAATTTGGTATCCCCAAATGAAATAGAAAAATAAACAGCGAAAAAATAAAATTACGCAATTTGTCAAAACGTTGAGGAAAAGTTTCGCTATTTCTTCTCTTAAAAAAAAAAACTGCTCTTACTCCTGTGCAAGGCCAACGCCAAATCGGAGGCCCTAGGTGGCTGTCTAGTTTGCCAATGCTTAAGGCCGGCCCTGTCAATATTGAAGTTTTTCATAACTTTTGGTCGGTCCCCACTCCCACTTTTTTTTTTAATCACTCCGGAGTCGTAATTTAACAAGCTCTCACCCAATAACGTTTTCCTCCACCTTCATTACACAGAAGAAGAAATGTACGCACATAAGGGTTGAAATAGTGCATGCAGCGGAAGAAATTTATATTGAATAGATTGTGTAATATGTCGGCTTCAAAAACCATATTGGATCTAAATTGCAAATAGGGGATTAATTCAACTTTTACTAGTACTACATCTGCATGTCAAGTACGATTTCTTTCCCTTATTTGAGATAACCAAACAAAATAATTACTTACCAACAGTTAATTAAATGATAGGTTAGTTTATTATTTTTTAAAATTGTTTTTTTTTTTGTCCAATACTAGAAATAATTGTGCACTAGTTCAACTTGATTCGAGATTGGGTGTGGGAGAAATAATGGTAGGCCTATTTTTACTAGACAGATAGAAATAGAGTGAGCAGATAAAAGATTTGTGAAAATAGGCCTACACCAGTTCTATAACTATAATTTACTATTAATAGGCCGAATAACAATCAGTATTCAATTTCCAATGGAAATTTAAAGCACGTAAGCAAACTATTTTAATTTTCTTTTTAAAAAAGGTTATAGGCTAAAAATATTTATATTAATAAATGAAGAGTTTTCTTTTATAAAAGCTATTAGCAAATACGGAATGCCTTTATTTTTTTTTATGAAATAATAAATGTGTACGTATTTTTCAAACATATAATATATTTTCAAGCATGATTAAATTAGAAGTTTTTAGTGATGGTGCCTAACATTTTATAATGACATGTACTCCATATAATAATGGATTTATTGAAATCCTTGTTTACAATAAAAGACAAATTGTCCCTTCACCAACCATCAACTAGAAGAAATCTACAATAGCCCAGACTCACACGGAACCTTATAGGCTCTCTTCATAACATGGTGGTCTGGTCGAGAGGCTAAGAACTTGAACTTGGCTTGTCTTGGTTACCTATGAAGAGGGCTCGACTCAGTCAGAGTTGTGTTTACTGAGCGCCTAAAGGCAGCACCGAAAAACCTTCTCACAGATATCCCACCTTAACTGGTCCGCAAAAGAGATTATTATAATAATAATCTTTATTGTCCGTAAGGATATTTGTCTTACAATTTGTGCATTAGACCAAACCAAACATTATATATATATATTGTTATAAACCTGGTGGTGGCACAGTTGGGGGTAGTGGCATGTGTACTCAGCTGACACAAATCGCCCCAGGCCAGACGAGCGGTCAAGCGTGACGAGTTATGACGGTCAGCCGAGACGAGTCGGTTCGCGAAACATCGGAGGCGTGAACAGAGCTCAGTAGCGTCACGAGAATTATAGTCATCTGACCACCTAGAAACGTCGAGCGGCGTTCTGTCCGGTTCGAGAAGGCTAGCAGGGACCCTATATAAAGAGCAGAGGTGTCGCAGTCAAGACGGTCCGGAAAAAGGTGTTCACGACAGAAAGTTCAGAGCACGGTTGACTACAGCACAGTTCAGCGGTGCGGTTCTGTACGGAGCATTACGACGGTTCAGTGCGGAGTTCTGTCAAGTACAGTTGAGACGGCTGGCGTCTTGATCTTCGTCTGTGATCGAGTTCGACATAACGAGCCCAAGTGTATGAAGTCAGTCCTGAACTGTTGGACCCAGTGCAAGCCCGGAACGAGACGGAGAGACCAGTGCAAGAGTTGATACGGCGATAAGGTGTTAACGGAAAGCTATTTGTACAGTATACTTGTTGCCAATTTTACAATATCGGCTGTTCTTTATTGACATTAAACTATTACGGTACTTTGGAGCCCGGAGTTGTCAAGCTCTTTAAGTTGGTGGTGTATGGTACAGTTTGCAGAGAGCCTGGATAGTGAGATTCGTAACAATATATATATATATATATAGGCCTATATAATATGATGGAGTGGTAATTTAAGTTAAAGCGCTTCGTTTTCGAACCCAGGGGTCTCGCGTTCGAACTTGGTGAAGACTGTTTTTTTGAATTTCAAGATTTTTAGGAAGCCCCTATGAGTCCAACCAACTCTACTGGACACTTGACATTAGTAGCGGAAAGCTATTACGGTTGGTCGTTATAGTTTAACAACATCAGCAACACATCAACATACAATAGTACGACACCAGCTGGTGAAATGTGTTGGGTATCACGTGAGACTAGTAGCACACACGCACACAAAGACATTAGAACAAAAGACATTGAATTAGTAAGAGATAATCCTATGGTTATAAAACAATTATGGCTGGCTGTTTGTTTATTTATTTTTTCGTTTGGTTTCTATCACGTGTTTTTCTAATGCAAGCAAGTCGAAGTTAAATGACATCTTGTCAGAGTGCTTATTAGAGTAAGCTCAAGGAACATTCTTTTAATAGCCTATGCCTATTCTATGGGTTACGATACTAATGTTTTTATTTTATAAATGACCCATAGCGCATTGTATGAGAGCTGAGACAATCGTTAGACTAGTTGTCGATGGTTACATAGTACATAGCCTATATAAAACAATTGAAGCAACGCGATTGTCAAGAACCCCTCATTATCTAATTGGCTCTTGATGGTTATTCGTCTAGGATGATTCTCACTTATGTAATTTAACTGATAAAACACGCCTTAAAGATTACGATAACATTAAAGACCACAATATTCAATAATGAGATAAATTATGATCTCAGAACACATATTTGCATTCTAAAATTTAATATTTAATTAACAGCTACAGTTTGATATAACAAGACAGCACAATACATAAACAAAAGAAGTTATTACTAAAATACTATTATAAAGTTTAACTCATGTGATTCTAGAATTAACATTTAATAATCAAATAGACATAGATACTTGGCTGTAAGTCACGACGAACTCTCTCTCTCTCTCTCTTGTCTCTCTCTCTAGTCTCTGCACGGAACCTGTAGCCCAACGTCACAGTCCGCTCAACACTAGAGTGATATTTACTTGCGTAGTAGGCAAATGTGACATCACATGTATAAGTACCGTCTCTGTCTCTGACTATGGCTGCAACTCTCGACTAAGACTGCCTGTCACTCTGTCACCAAGACTTGTCACCAAGTACTGACTGTCACTCTAAATAAATAAATAATCGAAATATCGCTAAAAACTAGCTAAAGCGCCATTCTATTACTTCATAATCACCTAACACCTAAAGCTAAATAAATAACTAATAGAAACATTTTCTTACCCTGGTCCTATAGAACTAATTCCTACATGTTTCTCTGGCAAACAACTCGTACCTCTTGTAGCCAAGATCGCGAGCCAACCTCGGCGACTTGCTCCCAAAGTCTGTATGGGTCGTTCACCAGAAAACGCCTGACATACGCCCTTGCTAAACTACATGGCGCTGTCCCGGTCTGTCCCAAACTTCTCTATATATAGGCTAAGTATCTAGCTTCCCGCCTAACTAACATTAATAATTGTCTGTCTGTCGAGACCCCCGTATCAGTCGCTCTACAAGACAAACATTGCCCTAACCTTTGTCTGGTCTCTGTCAAGTCTATCAGTGAGCCTTGATAATAGTCATAAAAGTAATTAATAACACTCACATACACACACACATCCGTGACAGCGATGTAGCCTAATGAAATAATAATAGTAATCTAGCTGGCACTTGACTGTTACACAAATACGATATTTTCACTCCTTTGATCAGTGTACATGCACACACTAGGTCTACTACATAGATCTGCGTCATGATTGCAAGTCAATATTTTTTTTCAAACATTCAGTTTTGCATTCTTTTTATCTTGCAATTGTTAGGCCTATACATGGGCCTATATCATGCAATTGTTAGG
>JADKLZ010003886.1:4677241-4687998 GCA_021533235.1 Biomphalaria straminea | reverse complement strand
ATTAAAATTTGAACTTGTATGTAGTTTTCTATGAACTTGAGATCAGTCCATTGATCATCAGTGTTTAAGTAACACTGAAGTGCATAATTTCTGCCTGCAGGTAAAATAAAAATGTATAGTAATTGAAAGGAGTAAAGAGCTTGATATGGTACAAATCCTAGATTCAAATAAACATGTAGGACACTAAAGTGACGGTAGTCAACTAGTAGGGCTTGGTTTCTTCCACTACTAATGATAAAAAGTTTTTTTTTATTTTCAGTCCGCCTGGACTACTATAAATTTTAATGTTTTATTTTTTTTTTTCCACCAAAAAAGTGAATTGGTAAAACTAAGCACTGGTAACACATCAGAGACGAAAGGTCTGCTTTATATTACAACCCATTAATTAAATTAAAATTGTAGATGGAAGACATTGAATCTATAGTGAACCACTAACCACAACCTGCCAGTTGTAAAAAAAAAAAAAATAAAAAAGTAAGTTCCCTAAAATACAGGTACTGTTAATCTTGGTTGTACCTGTACCTAAATAGTAATGAATTTTTTTAAACCAGTTTTGACAGCATTACCAACAATTTCTTTCCAGATAATGGTCAACATGTAACTGTTTTCATTCAATCGCTTAGCTACCAGTACTAGAAATTTAATGTTAACAGCAAAACTTGTTAAGTGTACTTTCATGGTTTTTGTTTTACCAATATATGTATTTGTGTTGTGAGTTTTATATTGTTAAGGCATTGAATTTATATTAACTGAACTTCAGTGTTTATGTTAACAAAGTTGTAGTTGATAATGATTATCATTTACTTTTGTTAATAAATTGCTAAGTATCTAGTTTGTTTGTCATTGAATTCATTTACTTAAATCTCCTTCAGAAAGTATTGTGAGGATTAATATATTAATAAAATAAATCAATAAAATAATTAATTAGACCAAGTGAATATTTATATATGTTCATTTTTGTTCAATTACCTGTACTATTAATTATTTTACTTTTAAGAATATGGCAGGCATCATGTTACCAGTAGTAAATGGGATTGTAATTTAAAATATTTAAAAAAAAAAATAGTTCAAAATGCACCATACCTAAAGCTTCCTGTCCAGTGTCTAACCATGACACATCCAGATCATGTTCATGTTTTTGCTTTACATTATGATTGGAATTTGATGTGTTCTTGAAGTTGGCTTAGAGAGAGACAAAAAGCACAACTAATAAACTGACTTCAAATAAAACTGGTGTACTAAACTTTTGGTACTGGTAACTATAAGAATTCAGAACAGATTTCTGTTAATGCAATATTTTTTTTTTTTACTAATAAAAGATAAAGAATTAGCTGCTGACAGTTAAGCATTTTGCTATAAGGTAATTGTAATTTTAAAAATGCACATTAAGTAAAAGTAATAATTTTACAATTGATGAAAATGCCACATCTCTAACTACTATTACCGCTAGGCAAACTGAGGAAACTTCCCATTAATAATAATTAGGCATTCTTAAATCTGATGATCTGTATCATGCAACTGTTACATAGTCCCTCTTGGTGTCAATGAAAGAAATGTTCTGCAATATGAATCTTCATGGCACCAACCCAGTTGTAATAGCTGCAGAGGGAATAGCATAGTTGGAGCACCTAAGTGAATCAACAGATTTTTCCTTCAGATTAACTTTTGAAGCCTTAATAAATTAGTGTACCCCCCCTTTCCTAGATGGAATGCCCTAAGCTTGCAGGTTTAGAAGGTGCCAGGAATTCCCATCCCTTCGCCTTCAGTAGAAGCAGTTTTGGCTTATTTAAAGCTACATGAGAAAGTCCGGTGCTACTCAGAGACATATCATTACAAGTACTTTATAGACTATGGAAGCTTATCTTCATTAAGATTCCTAGCTAATGACAACTTAGAAAACCAGTAACATGGGTAATGATAATAATTGTCTGTAATAATTTCCCCCACCTTCCCAAAAAAAAATATTTCTTAGGCCTAAGAGCCAAACTCAATAACCCCCCCCCCCCCTACAAACACACACTTATAGTAATATGGTAATTATTCAGAAAAATTTACCTTTACAAAAAAAATCAGCTTCATTTTGCAGCTCTGCGAAAGCTGACAATACAAATTCTAATGTTCTCTTAGCTCTGTACATAGTATACTGGGGCGAGCTGTCTAATTAAAATGAAAAAAAAAAGTTTAAAGTCTTGATGGAAAGAATATACCACAGCTTGAGATGTTTATGTAAAAACAAATGCAGTTAAAAGTGTATGAAATATAGGCTAACTAAAATATTAACAACCTTCTATTTGTTCTAAGTGAAGAGAGTTCAGTGTGTCCATTAAGATTTTGTGAGATTTCAAACATGTTAATGCACATACTCTTGTCCACAACTCTTGACCAACTTCAGTCTGCAATCACATAGCAAAATATGTCTGATATCAGGAATCATAATGTGTGTGTGTATATACAATCTACAACCTAGCCAACACTTTCCGCAGGATGACAGGATCAGAGATGGCATCAGGCTGGGTATGAAACCAGGATTCTTGAGATGACTGAATGACAGTCCAGCATGCATACTGCATGACCAGGCATCCATTCAGTGGTGAGGTATTTAAACTATGTGGCTGTCTAATGAAACCAAAGAGCACAAATAAAGAAAAGATTGGATGGAAATCAAAAAGTGAAAAATGGAATAGTTAGTCAAGGTGGCACAAGGTTGATATACCTAACAAGCTACTAGTCTTAGCCTTAAAAACAAAGCCCATAACTCCACTGGACCAAATTGTGGAAAAATGAGGGAAAAAGGAAACTGCTTGGCAGAGCAAAACTAAAATGAATGCCTTTTAACTAATCACATAACCACATATGTGTTTGACCAGCATACATAGAATTGATGCAGGTTGCTTTTGGAGGGTGATATTGAAATAATAAGGTATGACAAACTTGCTATACTGGTAGGCCTATATACATTTTTGTCATTGCAATAAAGTGTAATAGTTCCTTTTTTTATTACCACAAAATGAAAAGTAATGCTAAGGAATGAGCTCTTTATTAATTCAAGAAATGTGTTCTGTACAAATTAAAATAGCTCAATTGACTACTTACTACTTCTTCAAGTTTATTGATAAACTGCTCAGCAGCATCATTTTCTGTGACCTTTCTATAAATCTTTGCAACTGAAAATTTCTCTCTTAGTTTCTGATTTTTGCGTACTAACTGGTTCAACTTAGAAGGCAGCTTCAAGCTTGTGCTAAAAATAAATCAAATGTAAAATTTAGGATGTGAAACAAAATTTGTTGTAGATTAAAGTTTTAACATAGACATAAATAAATATAGACTGGCCAATAAGAGAGTTTTATGAATCGAAAATTTGTGAATTGTAATTGTGTGTACTTTATTTTGTCTATAAATTTTGTTTAATCTCTAAGACAAGATCATGCAATTTTTAAATGTGTCATAATTCGGAAATCCGAATACAATAGATATACATGTTTTCAAGTTACATGAAGTTACTTCCTTTTTCCGGTCTATTTTTATCTATGTCTATGAGTTTTAACTAATAGTTTTTTTTTAATAATACACAAAAATAGTCACTGTAACCCATGTATTCTGTTTTCATAATTTAAATACAATATCCCTTTCTTCGCGTTCTAATATACAAGACATCTTAAAAGTGTAAGAAGCAGTAACAGGAAAACCTAATGATATGAACATAACAAATGTAAAAAAAAGAGACAACAGAGACAGGCATTACTGAAGAAAAAAATAAATCTATACTTGCTTTCAAACGCTCAGACATATTTACATTTAACAATTTTGAAAATAATTCAATGATAATTTTTTTATTAAATGTGAATAAAGAGCACAAATAAATGATAATTGAATTTCAGAAGGAAAATGTCATTGTTTCAATAGTTGAAGAAAATATTGAAATTGTCCACACTTTAATATATGTGATCTTGGTACTGACTTGGACAATAAATTAATTCAATGCAAAAACTGATAGTATTACCAAAAAATACAACAAAGATTAAAACTACCCGATCCGTACCAAGTAAAATATTCTCCTAAAGTAGCAGCAAAAAAAACTTGTCAATATATTACCAAGCTAACATCTGTAGTAAATTTTAAATTTCAACATCATAGCACGATTTCCCAATCTGAACAATAATAAATTAAATATAATAAAATCCTAAATTTTGCTAGTAATATCATTGGTAACATACCGAATTAGACAGTCATTTGAGAAAAAAACAGTATTATTACGACTTTAAATTGAAAACTGTTGGGGTACAATTTTAGGATCATGTCAAAAATCAGGTTTGAGATAAATAGTCATAAAAAAACCTATAGAAGAAACAAAATAAAATATCATCACGGGAAACAATTTAATATAGATCGGAATGTCTGAAAGGGGTTTAACATGCTTATTTCTAAGATTTTTTTTACCCATTTTCTTGTAGAGTAAACGCCACTCTGGATTGAAGTGAGTCTTCTTGAGACTGTATAACATTTGACTGACTCTCTTGAACAATACTATTTGCAACTGGTTCAGAAACACTTTTGTTTGAAGGCAACAGTAGATTCCTTTTCTCAATAACCTCTGAGCTCTCAAAGTCAATCGATCCTGAACTAGCATTGTTATTTGCATTGGGAGCTAATCTTTTACTCTCACTATCTTGAGAGGAAATTTTAGACTGGGCAATGCTGGGAAGTACCTTAGAGCTCTGAATTGTTTTCTTTGATGCAGATTTACTAGTCTGAATTTCTTTAGAAAGAGGTTTATACTTGCTATGCTTTGGTACTTTAATATTGGGGTCAGTCTTAAAAGGAGCAAGCAAATGTGCTGCAATGTAACCTTTGTTTACAACTTGATGTTTGGAATTAAGATTTGAGCCTTGAGAGAGGGGTCTACTCCTCCTTTGGCTTTCTTTCTTTAAAAGCACTTCAGCTGATGTGGCAGGTTTCTTTGAAGTGGCAGAATGAATTGGTTTCTCCTGTTTTAACTGCCCACAAGAACTATTCACAAAACTTGTGTTCTCTTCTGGTCTATCATTCTTGTGAGTTATATGATTCTTTTGTTGAGTCTTTTGTAAAGGTTCACTAAAGGTTTTAACTTTCTGATCAGCTTGAACATCCTTGTTGCTAACTGTATCTTGTTCAGATGTCTTGATTGGATCTTTCAGCTAAGAAAAAAAAAAAAGGTGAATTAATGATAATTAGATAATTAAGAAAATGTATTTTATCAATTCTACTTGATCAAATTGAAAAAAATATCAATACGCACTCATGTATATCATTATGTTACAAAATTTTCAAAGTTTTTAAAAGTATATTATCAGCTTATTAGATAATGTGCAATAGTAATGACTATTCTACAGAACAGTAGTAAAAAGCCATAAAAAGATACATTTTAAAAAGTAATATCTAATAAAAAAACAAAAGTTGCATCTCCAGTGATAATTTATTTGCACATGCCAATACAACTCTTTACAATAAATGCTCATAGTGGCACAGAAGATAGTCTGAGTTTTAATTTTGGAGTTTCCATCTCTGAGACTGGCTGCTGACCAAGGCTATTTAGCCCAGTTTGCCCAAAGACCAAATTACAGTTGTTTTATTTATTTAAGCTTCCTTGCTAACAATGTATTGTGTTTATATTTTTTGTTTCTTAGAACTAGGTCCAATTGAGAATGTGACATAATAAAGGAAAACATGGTGCTAATTTGCAAATCAATTAAATAGTCAATCATGTCTATACAAGCACAATCTATATTTTTTAAAAAAGTAAAACTAATTAGTCCTTAAGACTTATGGATGTAGACTGATGTGTATTACAGTTTCATATTATGAAATCGACATCTGTTTCTAAAGAGAATGAAATAAAAAGAGAGATAAAACAAGGAGAAACTTCTGACAGCCATGTCTGAAAGAGACAGCTGGAGAGCTTTTTGGAAGGTCACAGGACAAAGAAGGGTCCTAGCAGAAGACAACTTTTGTAGAGCCCTGCAGACAACAGCTTTGTCTGCATTAGATGTGGCATATTATGCAGATAGGAATTGGTTTGCATGGTCATGTGAAATACTGCACTCATATATTTATTTATTTATAACAAAGCACTTATACTAGTTAATTATTTTTCTTGTGGGTAATGTTAAAGAATGAATTTTGATTTAAAAATTAGTTTTCAGTATTGAGTTGATTCTGAATCAGTTGAATCAGATGACCTTTACATCATCTGCTCTGTAGACCAAAGATCTGAAAGAGGAACTTTTTTTTACTTTTTATTGAGTTGATTGTTATCCCAAACTGACTGGCTGGTTGTATTGCAAGAGTTTTTAAATAATAAACTTCATAGTGCAAGATTTGAATCCCAAGCTAGCCCCTACAATAAGCAGAAGATATATGTACCAAAAGAAAGGCAACAGGTATAATAAACTTTCTCAAAGGAACATTTATGATCTCAAAGTGACAAAAGTGCAGCAATAATTCACTTTAAAATAAATAATGAAGCAGTACTGAGTAATTAGAGAAATTATTATATTCATGAACCACCTTTAGACTTTTGATACTTTCAGTCATACATCTAGCATAATCAGTAACTCGTTATCTGGAGACTGAGATTTCAATATTATGAGTGATATTTTACTTAAAGTTGTTTTAAAGAGACAATTATATAAATATTTTTTAAATGAGCCTTAGAAAATATTCAGCAATAATGATATAATGAACAATAAAAGTAAAAAAGACACCACAAAGAATAATTACATTGATTGTGGTACCCAAAGCTTTTCTTGCTTTGGATAGTATTTGCTCTGCTTGAGACAAGGCCTGTTGTTCCTCAGTGCTGAGCACATCTGCTTGTTGGCCTGGTAGTGATTAGTATATAACCATGAATAAAACACTTGTACAAAAGTACTACATAAACAAACTAAATGTAAAAGAAATTAATGTGATCTTATTGCTGCTTTGGTTAATTTTAAGAAACTAAATATTATCCAACCCTGACTCCCAGAACTCAGTTTAATAAGAAGTTTTATTTAGTTTGTACATTTCTTATATTAACTTACTCCATCCGTCTGTCTCGGTGGAATTTTTTACACATTATTTCTCCCACTTCTCATTCTCAGAACAGTTGAAATTTTGCAAAACTATTCATTGTTGGTGATAAAATATGAATCAATATTAAAAAAATTGAATTAATCATTTTGTTGTAATTAATTACTTTGTTTGATATAGAAAATGTACTAAGCTTTGGGGAGATAAGAATCATGTAGTGCATTAGGTTGTTCACTTAAAATTTTAAAATAAAAATAGTCTATAAAACATTCTATTTTTATAAGTACCGATACTTGAATAGCTTATTGGGTAGCATTTAGGTCTTCCATAATGAAGGCTCAAGATCTCAGGTTTCAATTCAGACTCAAGCAACTATTTTTTTTTTTAAATTGCTTTTGAAAAAGCAGCACTGAAATCATCTCTCAGATACCCCTACCACCCTTTTTTTTTTTAACTGGCCCATAGCAATAGAGCAATGAGCATTCCATAAGCATGAAAGATGTACAAAACAAAAACAATCAATAATTAAATTTCAATTTGCACAAATTTATTATTGCTAGTCTAGATCTATTAAAAACTTATTACATAATTGATTCAAAATAATTGATGCAATTTCACTCAATATAAACTTTGCTTTTAAGAAAATATTTTCTTTAATTTTACTTATTCATTATGAAATGAGAAGGCTATATACTAGTAAGCTACCATTGTATATTTGGTTAGTCGTCTCACTTGGACCTTCAATGATTTTCTTTTTATTAGGCCTGGAATGATAGAAATAATATTCAAATGACAAATAGAAACATTTATTTATTAAAAACAATGTAAATTAGATCTATACATAAATAAAATAAAAATAAAGTTCAAAAAATCACACTGACCAGGGTTTTAACAAACTTCTGATCATCTCACATTCTGCTTCCACAAGCTTTTGACTTTTATTCACTCCTTTAATCATCTGGTGTAGAAATGTGTGCAATCTAAACAAAAATAATTTTTAAATTATTACTTAACAGAGGCATTTTACTCAAAAACAAAACTATATAGATGGCATAATGTTGACAAAAATTAACTTGGCATTAGACAGATTAGAGCAAGGAAGTTGTTCTGACTCTCTACCAAATTCTTAACTAGTTAAGTTTTATCACTGATCACATCACCAAATACCTGTTTTCTAAAATGCCAAATATTGATATACTGGGTAATAGTAATATATCATATATTTTAGTCCTAATCTAGATGTTGTTTCTAAACATCAGAATTGATTTATCAAGCAATAATGCACTTCATAGTGCAAATTTAGTTGTAATAGATTCAAAAACATAGAATTAGCCTTAAGCTTCAAACTTATGGACTGATTGTACCCTGATATAAGCTTGTATCTTCTATTGATAGGTTTGTAACCCCCCAAACTCAGAAATCAGAGATATATATAATAGTGGGTTTTTTTTTTACATGTTTTTGGATATTCTTTCAGACAACAGGATTGGTGAAGGGGACATAGTGAAAGGCAATGATTGAATCCAGGACCACATACATAAATATAATATATAAATAGAAATTATAGATCTTATATAATACAGACGTTACTTCAAAAAAGAAAATGATTACGTCCTACGCGTTATATTATGCATTCAGTCATGCATATTTACCAGTGACTTTCTGCCAAGTCACTGGTTTTCCTGGCTAGCTCAGGCAAACCATTCCATGCTCTAATGGCACTAGGGAAGAAAGAGCATTTGTACAGATTTGTCCTAGCATATGGGACGAGGAATGTGCCTTTATCTTTGTGTCTTTCGGAGTATTTTATTAAATTTTGGTTTTGTATTTGAAGATTATGGTTAAGTGTCTTGTGTATAATTGCTACTTTACTTTTGAGTCTTCTATCCTGAAGGCTTTCTAAACTTAGTGATTTTACTAAAGGTGTTACTCAAGTCAAATGTGAATATTCGTTTGTTATGAATCTCACTGCTCTATTTTATGTCTGTTCCAGTTTCTTAATGTTTTCTTGAGTTGAGGGGTCCCAAACAGAGGATGCATATTCTTTTATTGGCATAAACAAGGTTAAATAGCATTTTAGTTTTATGTTCTTATTTGATTTATAGAAATTTCTTTTAATAAACCCTAATGTTTTGTTTGATTTTTTGATAGTTTCATCAATATGGGGATTCTATGACAGTTTTTCATGTATTATAACAGCTAGTGAGCTAGGTCATAGGTATTTTGCGTTTTTAGTCTGCGCTACTGGTCTAGCACTAGACACTAGTTACACTAGTAGAGTGAAGAGCGTCGTTCATCTGGATGTCACATGTCAGTCATCTGGAATGTGACATGCAGTGGGAAGCGTGGTCGAGAGGCTAAGTGCGGCTTGAGCTTGGCTACCTAGAAGGGGGCTCGAGGTTCGACACCCGACTCGGGCAGAGTTGTGTTTACTGAGCGCCCAAAGGCAGCACGGGAAACCAACTCCTAGATACCCACTCCCCCCACTGGTCCACAAATGAGATTGGACCAAAGCGCTCTGAGCATGCTATAACTACTATAAGCATGAAAGTAGCGCTATATAAAAGCTATAATAATAATAATGTCAAAAATGAGACTGTCACTATCTTCTATATTATATTTCTCAAAGTAAATAGGTCAGACGGGCAACAACAAGTAAATAGGGAAGATCCCATGGCGCACGCACCACGGTGTGCATGGACCCAATCCGCACCGCACTATTTCATTCACAAAATAGCATAGACATAAAGACTGGGAAAAGGAAGTAACTTCGTGAAAACACATGTATATATATATATCTACTATTGAATTTCAATAATTTCCGGAGATTTCCAGGACTTTTTCATAGGTCTATATTTAATAACATTTCAGGAGATATCGTCGCAGGGGCTCCTGGTAAATCAAGAGGCAGCGGGAAATCTGTTATATGTTATAAAATGGTTTAATTTAATAATTTATACATCTAAAATCTGTTCCTAGATCTAGATCTAGATCTAAAACTCGAATTCAACTGTAAGAAGATTTATAGAACTTCTCTTCGCAAGTATAGTTTTATGCTTTAGCACATGAACATACTAATTATAGTCCATTTAATCAAATTAACATTCAAATTTGTTTTTCTAAAGCATTGTTGCATGAGTGCAGCTATATTCTTAATATCGCGTAAATTAAGGTCAATTAGCCATTTTTTTTTAGCTTCATTCATAGTATTTTCCATTCATGAATTCACGCATTCACTTTACTTATAACAAGCAAATGGGAAGATCCCATGGCGAAGCATGATGTGCATGAGAAATAATATATCCAAAATCCGCACTATTTTCATTCACAAAATGAATTTTTTTTTTTTTTACTTTAAAACAATTTTAATAATGTCCGGAAATTTCCAGGACTTTTTCGACCGGCGGCATAGCATTTAATAACATTTCAGGAGATTTCCAAGGGGCTCCTGGTAAATCAAGAGGCCGCGGGAAATCTGTTATGTTTTATAAAATGGTTCAATTTCATAATTTATACACCTAAAAATTAGCACGGGTCCAAAGAAAGTTCGGGACCCACTGTGGTCGCATATGTTGCAGTGCCTAAGGCCTGCCCTGGAAAATAGCGGCGTATGCTATGCCGCCGGTCGACTAGTCTATATTATATTTCTCAAAGTAAATAGGTCAGACGGGCAACACAATGCAACAAGTAATCTATTTTTAGCTCCATTA
>JADKLZ010003886.1:4641973-4674701 GCA_021533235.1 Biomphalaria straminea | reverse complement strand
TATAATATAATATAATATAATATAATATAATATAATATAATATAATAATTAAGCCTAGGTTTATTGTCTTCGATGTATAGATCTATATATAGGCTATATATGTGTGTCTGGTCAACACTCGATCATCTCGGGTGCGGTAAAATGCAATCGTTATAATAGTTAACTTTTAAAAAGTCATTTGCACAATGCCCACAGAAAAAAAGTTTTTTTTATATCCATAACTATCAACATAGAATAGATCTATCATCTATGATATGATCTATGTGATATCTAATCTTATGATAGATGAGATAGGGAGTTCAGTTCATGTGCAGACTAGTGGAGGCACTCGGCTCCAGTAGCGGCCTTAGGGGGTGGCAAGTGGGGCAACCGCCCCAGGCCCCGCGCCTGTGGGGGGCCCCGCACCTGTGGGGAGCCCCCAATCGGAGATTATATTATCGCTAACTTCGAAAACCAAATCAGTTCTTATAAACATGGACTTGTTACTCAATATTTTCCCACTATCTTTATGATAACAATTACCATTTAAGCTGTTAACATACATTTTTGGTTTTAAAATACCGTTCAGTTTCGGTAAAGACAGCATCCAATGACCTGCAGATTCTAAGAGTCTATCATCGTTTAACAGTTAATTTTTTGAAAACCGTTGGGTCTGTGAAAGTGCAGGGACCATTGTAGCTCTTAAATCACAGTTTGTTCTTATAGAACGTCCAATTGGCTTCAATTTGTAGAGTGAGAGAGGAGACATGATATTAGTAGTGCGCGACTTTTCTTTTTTATTTGCGATCGGAGGTTATTGAAGAAAAATTACAATACAGTGAATACAGTAACGTACTTAATAGTAGGCCAACAGGCTACCTACGTCATATTTTGTCATGTTTTGTAGCAAAAATAATTAGGTCCACAGATCCACAGAGGCGGACACACTGTATTGTAATTGTTAGAGCGTTAGCGTGATATTGTACGGTATTTATCATGGGCGTAGCCAATGGGGATGGGAATTTAGTTACTGATTTTTTGCTTTTATTTATTTGAGGTGAGATTTTAAGACTAAACCACCAATCGCCCCAGCGCAGCCAAGAGGGTCTTAGGTTTAAAACCCCTTCCAGGGGGGTTTACAGTTAAATCCCCCTCTTCTATAAACAAACAAACAAAAAAAAATTCTAAGACCATAGCTAATGAAGATTAAGATTTTAAAACCCCTCCGAAATTTACGTTGCCCCCCCCCCGCTCTTCAATATAAAAAAGCAAAGTACACACTCAAAATTCTATGAGAGTAGCCAAAGGGGTTTTAAGTTTTAACCCCCCTTCAGCGGGGTTTGAAGCTGAAAAATACTTCAACAAAAAAAAAAAATTACGTCCTCAAAATGCTATGAGCGTTGCTAAAAGGAGTTTTGAGTTTAACCTCCCTTCATTGGGGTTTGAAGCTAAAAAAAAAAATAACTCTTCAATATATATAAAAATAGCAAATTGCTCACCCACCTCCTCCTGATGGCTTTTTTTTTAAAGTTTAAAACCCTCCACATGAGTTTAAAATCCCCATACAGAGGGTTTTGAGGTTGTAAACCGCCTCTTCAATTTTATTCTCAAGCAAACTACTGTCACCAAATTATATGAGCGTAGCTAAATGGGGTTTTGAATTCGTTAAAAAAAAAACAACAAAGAAATTTTTTAGTTGATGATTTTGAAGATAAAACCTTCCTTTTCGATATAAAATCTAAAGCTAAATACAGTCACGAGTCACCTAATTCCAAGAGCGTAGTTAAGAAATGTTACACATTTCTACCAGTGGCTAGGCTTAATAAAGGACAGTGAATATAGTCATTTAGCGAAATTGAAAAACACTAAATGTGGCTCCACAAAGATCCTATGCCGAACCGGGAGTCGACCCCTTAGTAAGCTGACAGAGCGTCGCATATTATATGAAGCTTGCGGGACATATTCTCCGACAAAATGAACTACGCGTACTAACAGTTGCGATGACATGAAGGCCATTAGGAGGAAAGAGCAAATAGGGAAATCTTGGCGCCACACTTTCATGGAGGACCTCAGAGCTGGTGGGAAGAAGCTTCAGACATTGCCAGTGACACATTTTTGTGGAAGCAGCTTGCCGCCCGATGCGCCGAACGTCGCGGGAGGATATAAATAAGTAAGATTAGAAAGATAGGATTTTGAAAAAAATGCATTTTGTTGGCTTCCAATACCAGAAAGAGTTCTTTGCGGCGGGGTTTCGCCCGCACTTGGGGAACTCCCAGCGCTCCTTCAGACTCTCTTGCTGGCAAGAGCTGCGAGCCAACAATTTTCCCACTAACTCCAGGAAGAACCTATCCTAGGACACAACAAAAGTCTTCCGAAAGAGTGTATTGTCAGAGTGTAATAAAGATTTATGTACACACACACACACATATTTTTATGTGGGCTCCCCCCCCCGCCGAAAAAAAATCCTGGCTACGCCCATGGTATATGTTGTCTACCCTTGCGGCTAAGGGCCCCGCACATGACACTCGCCCAGGGCCCCGCGCACTGCTAGGGCCGCCCCTGCTCGGCTCTCAGCTGTATTCTACATGGATTAAAATAGATCTAATTACGTTGCGTACTGATGAAGCAATATTTCTTTCACCCAAAAAAGATGACTGCCTGGTCGTGTGGTATGCGCTCTGGACTGTCGTCCATGGTTTGAATCCTTCCCGTCGCTACCTCCACCCCAAGTCCCGTAGGAAGTTATTATAGACCTAATATACGGATGTAGATCTAATCTTCAATTCTGAAGGAACACTAAACAGTTGAACAAACTTAAGTCGCAGATCAGCGAGTAGCGTATTCGAACTGCCTGTTAAATGTTTTAAAATTCGTTTACTTTATGCTAAAGCCCTACATTGATAAAACCCACTACTACTTGTACATAACTGTCATTACATTGTTACTTGTTTGAACTCGCTGTTACCTCTTCCTGCTCTTCCAGCTTCAAATAGTTCAAAGAACAACCAAAACGCAATTTTAAAATTAAAAAGTCGAAATTATAATATAAATTTGATCTACATAGATATATCTATATACAACTTAAAATGGTAGACCATATCCATGCCTTTCACAATAAAAAGTGACAATTTAAGTAATTAGATCTAGATCTAGATGTATATTCTAGTTTTAGTAACTAGAACTTAGTAGAAGTAGATCTAGGTCTAACAGTAGTATGTAACCTAGATTGGCTAGATCTAGTAACACACATGTCACATCTCTCTCAAAATCTCATTGAATAAGTCATTGATTCTCAGATTCTGATTGTCAGTCTCTAGGCCTAGCCTATGAGTCTGACTTATGTCAGTTATGAGTCTCTAGCCTAGGACTAGGACTAGACACATAGATCTAGATCTATGACTACTTCCACTAGTACTACTACTAGCCTTCACTTTCACTAGGCACTCTAGCCACTCTAGTCTCTAGCCTAGGCTAGTGACTAGTGTCTCTAGACTCTCTCTACTACTACTACTAGCTATAAAAAAAATCAATCTTTAGGATCTACCATATAGATCTATCTAGTCCTAGAGTTTAGACTTAGAGACTAGAGTAGGCGTCGTAGACTTCTAAAAGAAGTCTAGATCTATCATCTAGATTACTAAACTAAGACTATGAATACTATGAAGTAGATCTATGACTACTTAAGACAGACTTCTAAGACGAGTGTCAAGAGTAGACCTAAAAACCTAATAAGAGTTGAATGAAGATTCCATATAAATATAGATATATAAATATATTATATATATTATATTAATATAATATATATATATTATATATATAGTAGAGTCTTGTATATGGAACATCAACTTTGGGAACTAGGTCAATTTTTTATTTTATTTTTTTATTAGGTCAAGGTTTAACTTAAAAAAACAACTGAAAGCAGATTCTTATTCTGCAACTAAAGGACTATAAAAATAGTAGTGCTTCTTTGAATTACCACTCATAGTCAAGATTTTATTTTAAAATAAAGTAGGTCACTCCATGCTCTTTTATGGAACGCAGTTTTTGTGCTTTCCCCTTCAGCGCACACTGAGTCCTTTCAATAAACACTACTTATAAATGTAATTGCTAATAAATTACATCTTTATTAATTAAAAATTATTTAGATTGTATTAAAAGAAGTAGAATCACTTATGCAATATGTATTTATAGTCTTTTGCCTCATATTGCCTCTCTCTCTCTATATATATATCTATATATATATATCGTTTATAGTTTATTATTTATATACCTATGTTATGTAATCTATGTGTAGCAACAGACGGAAATAAATCTCTATTATATGGATTATAGACCTAGACATTAATTATTATAATTTAATAAACATTTGATATTTTCCCCTCCCTCCCATAGATGCTTATATAAATATGCCTGTTTGATAGGTTGTGACACAACATGCTTATTATATATATTAGTGTATACCTCTCTTCACCACCAGCTCACCTGGGGTGATCCCCTGCAGTGGGCATGGTCTCTGGCTTCAAATTAGCAGCCCTCACTTTTTCTTTCATTCATAACTTATATATATATATATATATCTAGATTTATCTTGATCTAGGTAATGTTTATTCATTGAAAAAATCATAGTAAGACATAGATTTATTAATCCCAATAATATTTCTTATTACGATTTTACCTTGTGCACTATTGGAGAATGTGTTAAATTCATTATTAGTGATAAAACACCCCCTTTTAAAAATTTTATTTAACAGCTAAAAGTATAAATGTGATTGGAATGTCTTTCTAAAGATGTTTGGAAGCTTATTTTGATATATCCATCAGCCTACAATCAAATAGACTCATAATATAGCCTTCATCCCTTATATGGGTATGAATTGCCGGGGGAGGTTAAAACAATAGCTTTACATACATGGTTTCCGAGAATCTCAAAAACTGCCCTCTGCTTTGGAAAAGCGGAACAAAAATACAGGAGCTTATCTAAAATCCGACATGTGCAGTCCCGAAACATCGTTTTTAGCTCCAAACATAAAAAACAAATGAGTTATAAACAAAAAAAGCGACCTGTTTACTGAACAAGAATTGGATGAGGTGTGCCATATACAAGACTCTACTATATATATATAGATCTAGACCTACTCACTTATCTAGATCTAGAGTAGAGTTACAGATAACAGTCACAGTGCCAGACAGTGGAGTAGAGTGTTGATCATGATGTCAGTGTTGAATGATCATGTCCATTCATAATTGTGGAGTGGACATGAATCTATTCTATATTTCTATGTCTAGATTTAGATCTATTAGATACATTTTATTACAGTTTACCCAGTTTAACACAATACACATCTCTAGATCTATGATTATGATTAGTAATTAGTATCCTATCTTATACTAACTTAAAGGTACACTAAGTTGTGACTAAGTATCATGATCAAGACGTAATCATATCATCTTCTTTTTTGAAGTAACGTCTGTATTGTATAAGATAGACTAGAATTATAATTGTAGATCTAATATGTAATCTAGACTCTAATTTATCTAGATCTACTCCCATCTATCTATATTTAGGATCTAGACATTGAATGATTATGATTGATTGGAGGCCTCTAGTGTCTGTGCTTTACTTTAAGATAAGATAATTTTTTTGATCCAATCAAACCATCAATCATCAAAATACCGGTACACAATCAGATAAAAGCAATAGCCAATACAAAACCCAATGACAAAATCTTACTCTGGAATAAATGCAACCTAACACAACTACACCATGCTAAGTTAAACTTTCAACAAACATTCTAATCATAAAAAGACCAACCGGTCGATGACCTATGGAATTTCATTAAAAACTATATAAAAACTATCTCAAAAACAAATTTTGTAGAAAATCATATACAACAAACCAAATACACATCTAACAAAATAAATAAATGCTGGTTTTAATAATAGATTTTAAGAAGCTTTATAAACAGAAGGAAAGCCTATATTATATATTGAAAATTTAAAGAAAATAAGGCAGAAAGAGTTTATAAAAAGTATATAAAAATGAAACACCTAACCCAAAAAGTAAGCAGACAGCTGTGGAGTGAATACATAAACAATGTAATACCGGTATCTAAAGATAACAATATGGTCATACATTAAGTCTTAGAAAATGGAAAAAACAGGCATAGCGCCATTAAAAGGAGAATATAACTTCACACATAATGATAGTGAAACTAAAGCTAACTTCCTAAATAAATACTTTGCTTTAGCATTCTCAGCCCCAGGAGACAAAGACATATTACTTAATTGAACCAAGTAGACAACATAGGAGATATAGAAGTACAAGAAAAGGGAATCCAAAAACTATTAGCCAACATCAAACAGAATAAAGCATCTGGACCTGAATGTTATTCCAGCTAGATTACTCAAAGAACTAAGTGTTCAAAATACTTTTTCAGGCATTTCTTAACCAGGGCAGAGTACCAAGGGACTGGAAAGAAGCTAATATCACCCATGTAATTAAAAAAGAAAAATCTGACCCAGGAAACTACAGACCAGTATCACTTACCAGCATCACATGTAAAAACATAAACCAGTTAGACAAACATAATGTCCTTACTCCATACTAACATGGCTTTAGGAAACATAGATCATGTGAAACACAACTAAGTAATGTAAACACCATTAGAAATATTACTAATGGTTGCATAGTTTTGAATCCTAATTTAAGAATAAAACGTAATCAAATTGGTTGTTTATTTTTATTTGTAAAATTTAATACAATTATTGTATATTTTTTTTAAAATAATTGTCAAATTTTTTTAATCTTAGGATGTAAAGTTGATTTTGATAATATATTAGTTTTTACTGCTGGCAACAATCAAAGCTAAAAGTATATATATACAATACATTTCCATAATTGAAATGGAAGAAAACTCAAGGCAAGCACGATTGATGCGTATCAAACCATGCTTATCAGCATTAAAGTAAGTATGAATTAATTTTGTTATTCTTAGACTTCCTAAAGTTTGCTTGTTTTAGTAGGCTACATTGTTATATTAAATGTCATATTAAAGGTACATTGTCCACATTTTAATATGACAGCAGAAAATTCCACCTAATTGTAAGGCAGTACCTAACAGATGAGTTTGTGACTAATGGTTAAATACTGCTTCATTTATCCTCAATAAGCTACTGGACTTTTAATTCTATGTTAAAAAATATTCTATAATCAAAAGATAACCATTGCTTTTGTATTCATATAATCTTTTGAAGAAAGAAGCTGCGATGGCATGTCAAAACAGTCTTTCTGCTCAATAACTTACTGATTGTACACCAGATTAAAAAAGAAAGAATTATTTCCTGTTCTATTTATTTTTGAAAATCTAATTGTATTCTTTATATAATTTTTGTTTTCTTTCAGAAATAAAGAAGAACAAAAGATTAACAAAAATAAGGTGAGTGTGATGACTAATAACATTGTATTGTAATATCCAAAAGTTTTGAATAAATCATACAGTATCATTAAACCTACATGCACATAAAAACTATGGTGACAAACATTCATGTCATGAACTGTTTCTGATGTCATCATTTCTTAAGTAATCACAATTCCATTGCACATTTTTTTTTAAGCACTTGAATTACTTTAGTATTTAGAATTGTGTAACTGTTAATGGGTCTTAACAGTTTATTTTGTAAATGATTAAAAGAACAAACACCCACTCCTCTGTAGACATTGTCTTGTGCCCACCTTCGCAAAACTGTCAGTCAGTCCCAATTTTATGGACCTCATTCACCAAAACGACAGTCACATGATAATATTGATAAAAAAATGAATAAAATTGTTACATAATAACCATTGTTGATTAAAATTAGATTGTAATTTGTATAGAAGAGATAGGGAAACATGTGGCTCAATGTTTTTTATTTACAATTGGTGAATGAGGTCCATTTACTAACACAACACTGAGTATGGCAGTGCTGAACAATTGAAAAAAAAACAGCACATTATAGACAGCTAAAGAACTTTACAGCTCAGCAGTTAATAAATACAACTTTTCAAATTATAGTGGAAATTTTATCATTTATTTAGGGAGAGAAAGGAAATAATATAGATATATATATTAAAAAATGTTCTTTTCAACTTTATGTTTGTATGATATTTACTTGCTTGAATTCTTTTTCTTCAGGGCAGTCTTCTTATTTTAATGCAAGACTTGAAAGATGAGGGTAATACGTTATTTAAAGAATCAAAGTTTAAAGAAGCCTGGGAGTATTATCACCATGCTCTGTTTGTAGCAGACATACTTGAAGAGTCTTTTTATCATTGTGTGGAGAAAGAATTTTTGGCAACTTTATTTTGTAATGCATCTCTCTGCTGTATAAAGATAGTAAGCGTGATGGCTTTATCTCTTTTTGGAAAAGAACTAAATAATCATATGCCATGTTAATTTTTTTTTTAGTAATACATATTAACTATAAATATACTTAATCAAATTAAATTTGAAGTTAATTTTTAGAAAAAAAAAGTGTAAAGAACAAAAGAAAATTTGTTAGTGATTAACCTGAGACTAATAATAATTATAGACCACAAGGTCTGAAAGGGGAACTTTACTTCTTTTACTTTAATAATAATTATGATAATTTCATAGATAGTTTTTTAAAGCTTAGAATTACTTGGTCCTGTGTTGCCCTTTCAGAAACCTGAAAGTATTGTTTACACTTTTATTTTCAGAATGACTATGAAAGTGCTCTTAAAGATGCTGAAAAAGGTTTGTTATTACTTTCATTTATTTCCTGTGGGTAAAAGATTTAAGTATTGACATTTTCATTGGATACTTAAATACAAAGTGATTTTTAGCCTTTTTGGTTTAAAAATGTTTATCCAAAATAAAATATTGTTTTGCAGAATTGTTTGGGAAATCTTTCTTTTCTCTTTCGTCAGCTTTAGAATTGCAAGAAAAAAATATTAAAGCATTTTATCGCAAAAGTCTTGCTTTAAAAGAATTAGGACGTCACAAAGAGGCTTTAAAAGTTGCTTTACAAGGAAAGGTTATAGATAGTAAGGTCAGTTATGTTTTATTTTTCACTTTTGATTGTTAACTGTTCTATTATTCTATTAAGAGGTGTTATTGATGTTTTTTCATGAATGTAACACAAGCCTCTGTCTCTCTTTTTTTTTCTCTCTTACTTTGGGGCAAGCAGTAAAATCCAATCTAAATATTACATTTCAATGTAAAAAAAAAATAATGTAGGGGTCAAATCAGTTAAAAGAATGTTTTGACACATAGGTCTAATAATGTTTGATAAAATATAAATCTAGTGTTGCTGGGGCCAACATAAAGGCATAATCTTAATGCAGATTAAGAATGAGTGCTTCATTTCATGTGACTACACAGACCACGTTGCAACCTGCATATTTTCCCACTTCTGATCCAGACAGAACCATTGTCTAACGTGGGTAGTATTGGAAGTTCTGTTTAGCCATTTGTACCTGTCTTTGATAAGAGCTTTTCTTTGTTGTTTTTTTCATAAAAACGCAATACTTCTGTTAGGATTTGTTTTTTTGCAATCCTTTGTATGAGTCAGCATGATTTTAAATAAACTTTTCATAGCATTACAGTGAAAGTGGGTGGCCTATTACACACTCAAGTAAACGTAAGTTAGATAGAATGTAGACCTTTTATCTAATCGTATCATGGGGCATATCTAGACCTGAAACATGCATTTTTCTGAAGCTAAACTGATGACCCAGTATCCAACCATAGGTTGGAGATCCTTGTTTAAGTGCAGGAATATCAGAATTCCAATTAAAAAATAAAATCTTTGAAACTTTCAAGTAGAGATTAAAAAAAAAAGACTGACAACACACTATATATTGTTATAAACCTGGTGGTGGCTTAGAAACGGGGGTAGTAGCGATGCGTGTAGTCAGCCGACACAAATCGGCCCAGGCCAGACGAGCGGTCAAGTGTGACGAGTTACAACGGTCAGCCGAGACGAGCCGGTTCGTGAAGAGTCGGCGTATTGAACAGAGCTCAGTAGCGTCACGAGAATTATAGTCATCTGACCACCTAGAAACTACAGACCAGTATCACTTACCAGCATCACATGTAAAATCCTAGAACACATAATATGTAGCAACATCATAAACCACTTAGATAAACATAATGTCCTTACTCCATACCAACATGGCTTTAGGAAACATAGATCATGTGAAACACAGCTAATAGGACTAATTGATGACTTTTCAAAGGGTTTAGATAATAATGAACAAATAGATGCTATCTTACTAGACTTTTCCAAAGCTTTTGACAAAGTTCACCACCATAGTTTGCTTAAAAAATTAAAATTTTTTGGTATTGATGGTCCATTGCATCAGTGGATTAAAGATTTTCTGATAGGAAGAGAACAAACTGTAATAATAGATGGTTCTAAATCAACACCAATAACAGTAAACTCAGGTGTACCCCAAGGAACAGTCTTAGGTCCACTACTATTTCTAATTTACATAAACGATTTACCAAATTGCATTAGTTCAGGAACAAAAGTTAGATTATTTGCAGATGATTGCATAATATATAGGACAATAAAAACAACACAAGATACAGAAATTTTACAAAGAGAATTAGATGAATTACAGAAATGGGAATCAAATTGGAGCATGTCTTTCCACCCAGAAAAATGTCAGTTATTAAGAGTAACAAAAAAACTAAAACAAATTAATTCCACTTATCTTATTCATGGTAAACCAGTAACACAGACTGAAAAAGGAAAATTCCTAGGTGTTATAATAAATGAAAAACTGTCATGGAATCCCCATATTGATGAAACTATAAAAAAATCAAACAAAGCATTAGGGTTTATTAAAAGAAATTTCTATAAATCAAATAAGAACATAAAACTAAAATGCTATTTAACCTTGGTTAGGCCAATAATAGAATATGCATCCTCTGTTTGGGACCCCTCAACTCAAGAAAACATTAAGAAACTAGAACAGACACAAAATAGAGCAGTGAGATTCATAACAAACGAATATTCACATTTCACTAGAGTAACACCTTTAGTAAAATCACTAAATTTAGAAAGCCTTCAGGATAGAAGACTTAACGGAGTAAAGTAGCAATTATACACAAAACACTGAACCATAATCTCCAAATACAAAAACAAAACTTAATAAAATACTCAGAAAGACACAAAGATAAAGGCACATTCCTCGTCCCATATGCTAGGACAAATCTGTACAAATGCTCTTTTTTCCCTAGTGCCATTAGAGCATGGAATGCATACCTGCCTACCGTTACGCAAACTGCGTATTCGTTACGCAAAATCGCCCAAAAATGACCGCGAGTACGCAAATACGAATTCAACCCGTCGCGTTACGCATTTCGTACCTTTTTTTTTTTCCTCTCTAAACTAGCTTACGAGCGGCCACGGAGGTCACGCTAAGCGGCAACTTTGACCTAGAGGTCACGCGCTAAGCCGTCCTGGGGGGAAAAAAAGAACAGAAAAGGTGGGGTGGACACATTGAGCCCAGATCTAGATATAGATCTACGTTGATTGGAATCAAGCAATTAAATCTAGTCTACAAATGAAGAACGCGGGAGTGGTGGGAGAAGGGAGTTGGTACCACGCAAGAGCGATTGCGAGAGGCTGTTTGATAATGACATTGATATCATTCAGTCACCAACGTGACTTTATTTTCATTAGAAATTAATTAATTTGGAGCTTAAAAAAAGTCGAATGCAAAAAAAAAAAAATTCCCGTATTAATTTTAATAAAAAATATCGAAGCGCTATTGATTCTAAACATCGTATTTTAGCTAGATCTAGAATATGGATCTAGATGTTATATAGACCTCTAGATTAGTCTAGATCTAAGAATCTAGATTTAGATCTAGATCTATATCATATAACAGACTAGATCTAGAATAATCTAGATCTACTTATAATACTTATTATACAGTAGTAGATATATTCCTAGCTACCGTCTAACAATCTAACTAGATTGAAATTCTCTAGTTATCTAGAAAATCTAGTTCTAGTAGTCTACTTTCTAGATCTTGGTCTACGTTAGTGACCTATTACTATATTACTATTTCTAGAGTCTAAGTCTATAGGCATGGCATAGGCCTACTATTAGAAATTTATTAATATAAATTAATGTAGTAATAGGAGTATTAGTTAGATCTAGATAAATCATTAAATGATTATATCTAACTGTAATCTGATCTAACAGTTAGGTAGATAGTAGATCTAGTTGGTAGAGAGACAAAAATATAGTCACTCTAGATTAATCTAGATCTAAACTATAATATATTACTATATTTATTTAGGCTAGAAATTTTAGTTTCTAAATTTACTAGTTATTCTCACATTATCATGATTATGAGAATTAATTTATCTATCTATTATATAATCTATCCATAGGTCTATATTAATATATATATATATAATATATATGTGTATATATATATATGTGTATATATATATATAATTTTAATATCATTTCGGTTTATACGGTTAAAAAAAAAGTCGTTCGCGTGTGTGTTACACATTGAGGTCCCAAAATACACATTTTGACCCTCAGGAATACACATTTGGACTTTTTTAGGTAGGCAGGTATGGGAATGGTTTGCCTGAGCTAGCCAGGAAAACCAGTGACTTGGCAGAATTTAAGTCACTGGTAAATATGCATGACTGAATGCATGACGCGTAGGACGTAATCATCTTCTTTTTTGAAGTAACGTCTGTATTATATAAGATAAGATAAGATAGAAACGTCGAGGGGCGTTCTGTCCGGTTCGAGAAGGCCAGCAAATATATAAAGAGCAGAGGTGTCAAGACGGTCTGGAAAAAGGGGTTCACGACAGAGGTTCAGAGCATGGTCGACTACAGCACAGTTCAGCGGTGCGGTTCTGTACGGAGCATTACGACGGTTCAGTGCGGAGTACTGTCAAGTACAGTTGAGACGGCTGGCGTCTTGATCTTCGTCTGTGATCGAATCCGACATAACGAGCCCAAGTGTATGAAGTCAGTCCTGAACTGTTGAACCCAGTGCAAGCCTGGAACGAGACGGAGAGACCAGTGCAAGAGTTGATACAGTGCTATCGGAGAGATATTTGTACAGTCTTATGATACGTGCTGCCAATTGTACAATATTGGCTGTTCTTTATTGACATTAAACTTTTACGTTATTTGGAGCTCGGAGTTGTCAAGTTCTTTCAGTTGCTGGTGTATGGTGCAGTTTGCAGAGAGCCTGGATAGTGAGATTCGTAACAATATCAAGCAATAATACACATTATAATCCTAATTTAATAGTAACTATACAGTACTAGTAGTATACTTTGTTTTATTTGTTTTAATGTTCCTGAAGTTCCTTCTGATTTGAAGCTTTTTATTTCCTAGCCCAAACCTCCTGCATGGCAGCATTGAATGGCAGCAGGCAGGGTTGGAACCTGGGGCCATTAAGACCATCAAATGACAGTCCAGAGCGCATACAAGATAAGGCAGCCATCATGACTTATCATGAAGCATATACTGAAAAGACTCATTTCTGGACCCGGAAATAAGCTTGTCTCCTTTATATTTGTTTTTTTCAAACTGAAACTTGTACTAGTGGTAGCGGAAATGTATTCAAAAATGTTCTTTTCTATTCAACTTCCCTACATATTTACTATTTTTTGTAGACACTTGAAGTCATGAGAAGCCACTGTATAATCAAACTTCTTGTTTACATGTCTCTAGCAACCTTGTACCATGTAACAAATATATTACAGACTTAAATCACTTGAACTGATATCTGTGCAAATTAATTCTGTTTGTTTGTACAAAACAAATACATGAAAACATTATTAAAAATTAATAATCCACAAAAAACAATTATTTTATTAATTACTAATCACACTGAGATGGGGTAGCTTACACTTGTCAGGACTACACATTGTTCAAGACATTGTCTTTAAGAGAAATGAAAGGGCCACTAAAACGTGTTGAAATCGTGAAAGGGATTGCTTAGTTCCACCAGTATGTAGACAACCGATGACTATTGTTTCTAATAGCAATGTAAGTTTTTTGGTGACATTGCCATCTAATAAAAAATACTTTTTAAAAAAAGCTTATGTTAGGCGTAGTAGGATCAGTTAGTTTGTATCAGTGATGTAATAAATAGATATAGACTAACAATAATGAATCTATATGATTAGAAATATTTTTACCAATTGTTTTTTGTTTAGCACAATTTCATGCTTTTAGCTTTCTCAATACGCTATGATCCTATCACTTCATCTGGACCTGTTGGAAAATGGGTTATGTGAAAAAGAAAGTGGAATCTGGGTGGTCACTTTTTAAATGAATTTTATTTTTTAAAAAAAAGGTGAACAACCTTAATTCAAACTCATGGTATACAGCCTCCTCATGCCATGGAAACACTCATGAAAATAGCAGGTTTTAGAGTTCATTTGAAACTAATAATTAATTACTGATAATTAATTAACTAATTGGGTCATTTTTTTTTTTTAGTGATCCTTGCTTTTTTCAGGTAAAAAAACATTGTGTAAAATTTGAGCTTGATCCGAGAATGGGGTGTGGGAGAAATAACATGTACAAACTTTTTATCAGGCAGAGTGAGTTGATATATAAGCTTTGTAAAAAAAAAAAGCAATAGATTTTTTGAGTATTTAAAAAAAAAGCCCATTAAAGTCTTTCAAATCGTTTACACATTGTATAGGTATAAACTTAGATTGGGAGCTTAAATAAAAGTTGACAAGAGGATTTGTGAGTTCATTTACATTCTCTTTTAGTATTCTCATTTGGCATGTATTTATTCAATTTATTGAAAGTCTCATTATACTGACAAAATTCACAGTGACTGTTTATTGTCTGTGTCAAGTTTATGCTATTAAATTATGCCCTTTAAGTGCAATTACAATTAAAAGGTGTTCATTTTTTGTCATCAGTGCATCTATAAAAAATGAAATGCACTTGCCACTAAGTGAATACCCCACCCTCAGCCATTACTGTTTATATAGTTTTGTGTTCACTTTAAATACTGGCATCATTTGGGTAATTTATAGAACTTTGATTTAGTTACTGAAGAATCCAAGTACCTCTTCTGATCTAGAGATGAAGAGTGTCAACCAAAGTTGGCTCTGCCTATCTAGTACAGGATTACATTCTTTTGTGTGTGTTTGGGAATAAAAACTCTTAAAATTCTTTATGGATTTCTTTTTTTTTTAACTGAGAAGCAAAACTAAAATCATTTAAAAAAAATGTTAATTAGTAAATCCTTTTCTTTCAATTGAGAATAATATATGTTTTATTGGTAATATCAGGGCCATTGCACATTTATAAAAAAAAAAAATAATCATCTTCATTCTAGTATTAGAATATGAAATCTATCTATATGACTTAAAAATAGATTTAATATTTATACATGACAGAAGCACACGACCTAGATTTAATTATTATCTCTAGCTTACACGTCCAATAATTTTCAATTCCAATGAATAGTCCGCTGACATCAGCTTTTCTTATCAAATGCATTTTGAAACCAAAAGTGTTTGGCGTCCGTGTTTAGTTGTTTTGTTTTTTTTTAACTTTGACATTAAATCTACTAGATCTAGAGTTTAGATCTAGAATCTATACATAGTTTAAAATATCAAATGATTATGATTAAGCAATTTTATATAGTTTATAGATGTGTTGAATGGCTAAATTCGTCTAGCTAGATCTAGAACTAGATCTAGTCGGCCTACTCATACTGCACACTCCAACAAGTAAACGTAACGTCGTAAGTTAGATAGAATGTAGACCTTTTATCTAAGTCTAATCGTATCAGAGGGCATATCTAGACCTAAAATATTTACATACACTTCTTGGTCTTGGACACGAATTACATGTATTAATATATTACTATTATAATATTTTACTATACTATAACTACTATAAGATATATGATATCTAACCATAGCCCAAGCGGGCTTTAATTTTGAGCTTACGCATACAGTGACTCAAATTACAGTGGCATACTCCTCGATATAGATCTATAATTTACGAAATTTTATTTACCTTTATTTATTCTTTAAAATAAAGAATCTAAAATAGATGGATCTAACTTCTAAGTCTAATTCTAGATCTAAATGTAGAAATTAGATCTACATATAGATCTAGTTGGGTGGAAATTAAAGACAAAGTGTTCACTGTTTTCCCTAACCTGTGCAAGCCGTGATTGTTCCTTCGAACCAGGAAAATCTAGGTCAATGACCAAGTAAATATACAAATGACATTTATTAGGTGTTGATCTAGAGTCCAATTTAGTGTCTGCACTTTTTAGAATTAATTTAGATCTAGACTCTACTAGTACTATGAAACTATTTAAATTTGACATAATAATTAAGAATATTATTATCTAGATTTTAGATTGATCATTCCACTGAGTTTGAGTGATTTGAGATATTAATTTATTTTTATATTGAGCCATGACGCGAACAAAAACATACGCTAAAATCAATATGTAATCTAGACTAAGATAAAATCTAGATCTGTAGTGTATACAGATTTTAGATCTTTAGTCTATTTTTTTAAAAATAAAACTTAAATCTAGATCCACCTTACTCTTAGACTTTTAGTTTATTTTTCGTGAAAACCCGATGATCGTAGAATGATTAAAAGTAATTGCGGGAAAATCCGTTTAAAAATCATTTGCTTGCATTTTTTAAAATACTTTTATTTCTACAATAGTAAACTTATGATAAATAAAATCAAGTTATGTTAATCAAATAAACGTATAAAGTGAGATATTAAGTAATCTACAGAACAATGTGGTCTACTCTAGAAACTGAAAGTAGACCTTTTTGACTGACGAAGATGTTCTGAGAAAAAAAAAAAACTTATTCCCCACTTCCTGTGTTTCTATTTTAGGGGAAATTATTTTGTCTTATAGTCTAGCTTAGGATATCTTATTATATACAACTTTATCAGGTTTGAGATATCTATATAGATCTAGATCTTGTCCGTAGTGAGATTAAATTACTTTGTTAGTTTATATAGTAAACAAATAATTCATAAACAGAATTTGTAAACTAGAGATCTAGATTTCATAATTTACGACTTACAAAGTTACTTTACACGTTTTCACCTGCCTTTTACAGGTGAGAGCCTTATTAAGTTATTATTAATATATTATAGATTTCCACTGAGCTGTTCTTTGCAGACATTTGTTGTTATTTTATTGGAGCTAAGTACATTCCCAACTCACCTCCTGCATTTCCTATTGTCATATAGGATACTGTGTTTTAATTGTACCAATTGATCAAGTCTCTAACTTCTCTCTATTACCATAAAGAATTTAGTTGGGAAAGTGGTAAGCAAAGTGTTTTAATTTGTTTTTGCTGTCTCCCTTCACGTTTGCTAAATAAATGGATCATGGTAAAATTAACCATGCTGGAAATCTACAATGCTATTCTATCTATTGTACCTAGTAAAGTTGACCAAGCTTGGAAAACGTACAATGTTAATTTTTCTACTGTACCTTGTAAAATTAATAAAGCTGATGAATCTACAATGTTAACTTTCGTATGTTGCCTTGTTAAGTCAAACATGCATCAGAATGTATAATGTTAGCACCTCTCCTCTCATGTTGGGTAGTTTTATTTTGGCACAGTCAAAAAGTACAGTACTGAGAGCCCGAAAATAATGTGAATCACAATATAGACTTGTGATAAAGTTTTCATCATTTCACTAGTCAACATTCTCATCACTAAAAAAGTTATGCACACCATTGAAAATAAAAGCATTCATTATATATATATATATATATATATATTTATCTATTGTTTTTCCACCAATTGACCTGTAATCAAGTAAATAACAACTTAACAACATTCATAAAATATATTTTTTTTTACATACTTCACTTCACAACATTATAATTGTGCATAAGTTATTGCTGTCTATTTTTAGATGTTGTTCTTCTTTGACTTTGTAAAGTTTGTTCATTCTAGTTCAACTATTTTTTCTTTTTATCCTCAGAATAATTTTGATGATTTAATAGATGACTTAAAAGCAATTATAGGAAAGTCGAGTACTAAAAAAAAGAATAACGATTCAAAAACTACTAATATTGAGGTGGAAATCAGTCATGTGAAATCTGAACCGGTCAGTTTTGTCTTTTGCTTATCTAATGAAACATTGAAGTTATCATTATCTTATATTATCAATTATAAATTATAATTCTTTATTTTAGAGTGATAGATGTTTTCATAGTTGCACACATTTTGCTGATAAATTTGTAAAAATTATTTCAGCAAAAAGAAGCTTCTGTTAAAAATATGGCTCCCAAGAAAAAGAAAGGTAAGTTGTGAACCAATGATCGTATTTTATGTTTCAAAAGTTAGGTGTGTTATCAATGTTTTATCAAAGTTTACATTTTTTTACAACTAAATTTTAGATCAATTCATTATTAAAGATATTCTTTAAAAAAAAAATAGACTTGTAATTCATGTAATTCTACATTTTGATGTTTCAATGTTTATATTTTCAACAGGTCAGACCAATAATAATAATGGCAGTGCCAAACCTGCTCCCAAACTGGAGCCTAAACAGAAAGAGAGTGATTCAGACCCTGACTCTGATTCTAGTGAGGACGACACTCAGTTTGCAACTAAAATGTTAAGCGTGAAGCATCAGACCACAGTTAATCCTACTCCAATAAACTCCAACATTAAAGCAAGCGTACCTAAGCCTAGTGCTGCTCCTCCACCAGTAAGTATTTTGTGAATGATTTCAGTAGCCTGATGCATAATGAAAACTCCTTAACTATACATAGAAACACAGTTACCTTACTAACTCAGATGAGTTTTACTCCTGCAGTTGAAACCTATTCAACCTAAATTGACAGTACATGCAAGCAATCGATTCACCATGATAAGAACATTTTTCCATTCAACCAGTTTTCTTGTAAATCAGTTTTGCAATAAAATAAAATTAAAACAAAAATTAACAATTTCACTACATTGACAGATTCCAAACAAGTGTGATTATGAGATCCATTGTAAATCTGTAATTTGTCAGATGGTGCTTAATAGCATATTATGAACTTCTTAATTAATAAATTAAATTAATAATTTGTATAAATTGTTCTAATACCATAAAAAAAATATCAAGCTGGTTTGATTTTAATTATTTTTTTAAATTTAAGGCCAATGCTAAAAGTGCAGACGTTACTGGAGTGTCAACAGGTCTGTACATTTTTGTTTATCTATTTATTTTTATTTTTTATAAAATTATTTGTGGCTATGATTTTTCAACTTTAAATATAAAAAATATTTATATTATCTTTTTTTTTTTTTTTTTTATTTTTCAATTTATTAATTCAGTACCGGTATGTTTCATTTTAAAAAGTGTAGAAACTATGTATTCTGATGTTTCTTTTCTTTTCTTTTTTTTTTTCAAACTGAAATCAGCCAAAGCGAAAGTAAATCAGCAGCAAAATAAACAGCCAGTTACACAGATTACCTGGCCATTACAAAACTATGATTTTAAATTAGCATGCAGGATTTGTTTCGTCAAAACAGGGGAAGGTTTAAAAGGTAATTTTTTTGTTTCTTTATCTTCCCCCAATATTTGTTTCTCCTTTTAATTTGAATTAAATTAATCTATCAAGGTGATGAGACACTATAATGATTTCTATGCAACATATTTTATCTTTTTTTTTTTTTTTAATTTTATTTCTATCTTACAATTTTCTTATACCTTTATTTGAGATATATAATATGTTTTCTATGTTACAATCTCAGGTTACCAGTTTCGGGAGAATTACCCCCATAGTTGTACTCATGATGTTTTGTTGGTACGAGCCAAAAAGAGTCCTCAGCTGAATTGGCTGAAAGTTCGCCTTCGACCTGCTAGCACCAATGCTACTATGTTTGTTTTGTGCAATCACTTTAAGAGTGGTGTTCCTTGTCGTATTGGGGAGAATAACTGCTCGTTTGGACATAATCAAGTGGAAATTAATTTGTGGGAACTGGATCGCTCCAAGACTTTTAATATTCAGAATTTTATATCAAATGCAGCTAGGGAAGGAATATGTAAGCTGTAGTTTTTCTATTCTTATAACTATATATAGATGCTAGTTTTTTAAATTGTTTTTACAGATTTGTTAGAAATGTCTTGTATGCTTTAATGAAAATTGTTAACTACAAATGTACTTTAAAAGCTATATTGAACTTAATTATAATACAAATTTTTTTTAGCGATTTGCTGTTTAAGCTAGTCACTATATAATTAATTCTTATATTCTTGATATTGTTCATTTATCAGATTCATCAGATACTTTAGATCAGCGCTCTAACAAGCAACAAACTGTTAAGGCTCAGCCATACATTCCTGGCCTACAAATAAATGCTGGAAATAGTAAAGCTAGAGCCACACCTCCACCTCAATCTCCCCCTATGCAGGTATTTTTTAATACTTTTTTTTTTCACTTTGCCTTTGACTTAAATAAAAAATACTTTAATTGGATGTTCTTTAACTCTTTGACTCCGGAATTATCTTGCACTTTTGGACGGAATTAATTTTTTAATTTTTCCGCCATTATGGAGTGCGCTACTCTGCTTCGATATAACTTCTATAACTTTTTAATTTATGATTGGAAAAAAATAAATTTGATATACAATTAAAGAGGAATGGATGTTCTTTCTTTTTGATAAGTTTTCTAGTATGCAAATTATGTTGTTGTTGTAATTTTGGGTTTTGAATATAAAATGAAAAACTTACCAACTTATCAACTGACATTGAAAATATCCATCCAGTTCATTTTTTAAGAAATCTATTGTCCAAATTGAATCAAATGAATTTTTTTCCTCATTTTTATCCATTTATATACATAAAACCACAGAAGAAACAGCAATAGACACACAAAATAATCAACTGGAGCTAATAATCCAATGTCACTACTTCAACAAAAAAGGCCAGCTCATTAGACTAAGTCCAGGTTGACACCCACATTTTTTGGTGGAAAAAGTCTGAAATAGTTCTGTTTCAGTGCCTTGATCTAGAGTAGACCTCTATCTGATTAGATTTAGATCTAGATAATGTAGAGACAACTAAATTAGTTCTAGATCTACATCGAACTTTAGCTGGGGGTTGGGCTGCTTCATCAGCTAAACTTCATCATTACTAGACCTAGCCCTAGGTCTATAAATTTTATAAATTAATTTACTAGATCTAGATCGCTACCATTAGATTTAGAAAAAAATTTTTACCATCAGATAAATCAAAATCACTGTCATGTGAATTATTTTACTTCTTCATCAAAGAAATATTTAGATCTACAAAGTTTAGATGGCCCTGGTTGAGGCTCCATGTAAAATAAAACAAGCTCAAAGAAAAAATAAATGTAATCACTTTAAAATCTTCGCACAAAAGGAAATTCCGGATGTTTAGCAAAGGGAAACTATTCTAGATAAATAATTAAGCAATAAAAAAACATGAATCGGAGGAATAGAAACGAAAAACCCAATTTTAAATAGCTGATGATCTCAGCGTATGTCCGTCCTTTTTCCCCCTTTTTAAAACCAACGCTCTGAGCATTGTTGCGGAGTCAAAGAGTTAATTACTATGTATCTCACTGAATTAAAATTATTATACTTTTGGTGTTACCAAATTGGAACGAGATAGTCATAAGTAGAAGTGAAAAAATTTGTTGAGATCATTCTCAGTCAACCTATGACTTCAAAATTTTATCATAATTGTATCTCTCCATCACCATTGTCTAATTGCAGTTTGCCTTAACAAAACAAATGTATAAATATAAAACAAGCCTAAATATTTATGATAACAGTTGTAATTATTGCAATCATAACTATTAATGTAAGCCACACAAATTAGTGGCTAACTAACAAATAAGACAGAGCATTTATTTAATAATAAGATATATTTTTAACCTATATGTCTGAACATATTTAAAAATCTACTGATTAAGACTAAGGCATTTATTGATCATTAATGGAATTGAAAGTTATGATTACATTTAATTAGCTGTTTTTCAATAAACACAACATTCCACTGAAGAGAACAGAAACAACTCACAGGGAAGTTTATTGTGTGATTACACATAATCATTTGGGTCTTTTTCAGACATTTTGAATATATCTGTAAGCATTTGAAAATTACAACAAAATTGAACTATAATGACTTCATCTTATCTTATTAAAAGATCTGAACAAAGTGGTCGCCTCCTTTCCATTAAGACTAAAACTGAAAGATTTAAAAACTCCTTTGTCCCACTTTCGATCAGAGTGTTTCGAGGTCAGCTGTCATCGAGAAGTACATAGAAGTCAAATTCATAAAGCGCTGGTTGTGAATGTGTATTTGTATGTGAATGTTGTTCGAATTTTTCATTAACATTGTTTTTGTACAGTAGTTACGCTGAGGTTGTCAATTGTAATCAAACTGAATTTCCATTAGATTGGATCAATAAAATTATCTTATCTTATCTAAAAGGGGTTTAGGATCATTTGAAGATGAAGTATGTCAGTATGATAAAATAAGTTGCTGTTGGCTGGTTTGAGATGTCCGACATCAACTCAAGCCATTAGTGACATGTAGATCTTTCTGATACAAATCATTTTGTCACTTAACTGAAAGCAACTTTTCTATAACTAAATAATGTATATCTTAAATATACTTGATTATGTTGTAGACTGTACCAGATGTCACATCATTCAAAATTCCAACACCTTCATCTTCAAGCACCAAAGTAGGTGGAACATCAGGACTTTCAACATTTTCACCCCCTGTAAGTGGATCAAGTTTTTTAATTCTGTATTATCGAGAGCAATCTAATTTAACGATTTTTGTTAAAAACATTTGTTCACTCTTTAGATGACACTTAAAAAATTTAAGATTTTCTACTTACGAAATATGTATGAATTTTATGTGTAAAATTATATTATAAATAAATATGTTAAAAGGATTGGAACTAATCTTTTTTTATATATATTTTTTCCTTTTAGCCAACTACATCTGTACCACATTACCCAACTACTGCTGAATTTTTTTTCTCTGCTAATCAGCCAGCATATCCACAGTTCACAGCTCCACCTCCAGTGAACACTTCAGCTCCTAGATTTCCTCCGCCAACATTTGTTACTGCACCAAGGCCCAATCCACCACCTCAGGTTGTGCCTAGTGCAGTTGTTAATCATTTAACATCTCCTATGTATACTATGGGACCCAGGCAGACCATTCCAGTCTCAGCACCAGTCAAACCACCTGGCATGTTACTACAGCAGACATCTCCAAATAAACCTGGTCAGCCTCAAGTTAACACTGCACTTCCCAATTTAAGCAAGCCACCGCCACGTCTACGTAAACTGGAGAACCCTCTTCCAGATTACAAGTTTCGGCTTTTTTGCCCTCAGTGTTTAAACTTTGCTGGTAGGCCGTGGTACTATACCTATGACAGTACACTAAACCATCATTGTGCTCAGAGTATTCTAGCCTACTATGTGCAGGATAACTTTGGGCACAGCTTCTGGGTCCAGGTGCGAGAGAGGGCCTCCCATAGAAATTTTCAGGGCTCCTACATTCTGTGCAACAGTATATACAAGAATGACATCTCACTGTGCAAGTACAGGGAGAGCTGCAGCTTTGCCCACAATGCCATTGAGCAGAGGCTGTGGAAGATGGAACAGGATGGCACTTTTGACATTGGAGAGTTCATCCATCAAAACAAACAGAACTCTCCTGTCACAGGGTCTTCCAGTTTGAACTATGTGCGGTATCTCATGGAGAAGTTTGGTGGTTATTTCAGATTTATCTGTAGGGATTGCTTCTTTTCCCCCCAGCCCATGATAAGCAGCCAGGAAGGGAATTTTTGCACTGGATCCCAGCATCATCAGTGGGCCAAGTCCAAGATCATTGCACATGTATTAAATGGGAACTATACTCCTATTGACCAATCCAAGTTCCATTATGAAGGTGCCTTTTATCTGATGTGCAAACATATGCAGTACTGCAGGCTTTGGCTAGAGAATAAGTAAGTACTTTGCAACTTGTGCATTTGACTTCCTTTATAGACATATAAGAAACTATAAATATCATATTTCTATGAATGCATGACCTTTTTTTTTTTATTGGCTATGTATGTGTGGCTAAATTTGAAGAGCTTGAAGTAATCAAATTATAAAATAGAAAACAAAGAAAATATATAATGATTTCAAAAGCGCTCTGTCACGGATGAATGTGTGTATGAATGTATAATCTATTTTTACATATGCGCGAATGACAGGAAGTGTGTTAGTTGTCAGAAGGAGTCCATCTTGTGAGATGCCATAATGTTGATTAAAGTTTCTGTGTTAGTTTGATCTGGTGTTTTTGTTATTTCGAAAATCACAGCCCACCCCGGGACACCTAGACATAACATAAGGTACTTTTAAACGAGTAATAAATAAGTAAAAGATAAAGAGAGCTGTGATATGCTCTATATTTTCATTCCTAGTGGTTTCAAATGCGTTCCAATTTTATTCTTATAAAGAAACATTTCCAGAAAATGTCATTAATTTTTTTTAAAGTGTTTAGTTTGGTTTTGATATAATTACTTATAAAACTTCTCTTTCAAGAATAATACCAATGTTTTGCCCAAAGTCAAATTTGAAAGAATGTTTAGTTATGAGATAAGCAGCTTTTCCTGTCCTTTCAGATGTAACTATGCACATAGCTTGATAGAGAAAGCAGTCTGGATGATGGAGAGAGACATAAGGCTGACAAGGGAGGAACTTGTGTTGCATAGCTCTCAATTGTACCAGATCTCACAGGTAGGTCACTCCTTAATAATAGGCTTGTCTTCGAATCCGAAGATTAGTGAGGAATACAGTGTTTCCCGTGGCTGTGCAGTCCCAGTTGTGACCTACATATTTTGCAACATCCAGGGCAAGCAAAACCATTGTCCGCAGATGGTGGGTTTAGATTTTCTTTTCGTCGTCTGCGTTTGTCCTCGGCTGCAGATTTTCTTTTGGTCTCAAATTTGTATCCCGCGGCCTTCGTGACTGACCTCCAGCTGTCTCGTTCCGACGCCACATACAGCCAGGTGCTCTCTTCCATGTCAGCCAAGGAAAGTTGACGCCTAAGCTGGTCTTTGAAGCATTTCCGTGAAGCGCCTCTGTTACGTCAACCACCTTTTAGCTCACTATATGGGATACGTGCCCTGCCCAGCGTAGCTGTCGGACCATAAGAAGTCCCTCTATACTGTCCATACCGGCGTTCGCAAGGACATTGCTGTTTGTAGTGCGGTCCTGCCATCGTATGTCCATGATGGAGCTAATCACATTTTTTTTCTCATAAAATTGTCATAGGTTTTGATTAAAAAGCTTCTTCAGAAAAACATTAATGTTTTTATTTATCTTTTTGTTGTGTATTTTTTTTTTAGTTTCTAAATTACAAATAATGTAATTTTTTAAAATGGATTTTTACAGTATTTGGCATAAGAGCAATTTTTTTTTTTTTACTTTAAATTATTGTTTTGATTCATGGTTATCAATTTTTTGCTCAGGTTTTTGTATTGTTCAATAATTTGTCCCTAATTGTTTCAGTATACTCCATCAGCACCAACTCACAACCCAACAGAAGGTAAGAGCTGGCTACCGCCTACTGCTGCTGCACTTAATGTAGAGGTCAACAAACGTCCAGAGAGTTCTGCAGTAGCTTTTACGGGAGGTACATCCATTAATTTGGTGGAATACTGCAGGATATGTTGGTCCAAAGGGCAAAAGTCACCAGAGGATGGCAAAAAAGATAAATGTGCCCGTGGTCACAGTAATTTCAAGGTATGACCAGAAAAAATTATCAATACATGATAATTTCTCTATAAAATATACACTTCTTATTCTTTAAATCTGTTGACAGGTAAGAATGTAGAATGTAAAAAAGAAGTTTTTAAAAGAAATTATGATTTTTGTATATTTTTTTAAAATTCTAAAAATGGAGATTTAGTTGTATGACATTTTGTTAAATCTCAGCATTTGTATACAACAAAAGATAATGCAATAAGTATACCATGTTAACCTAACTTCTAGAATAAGCTTTACAATTCAAGCAGGACCAAGAGATACATATTGATGCAGTTGTTGATTTTCTTTTACTAATCAAAACATTGACACTTTTAGATCTAGATGACCTTGTGTATGAGCTTAATATACATGTAAATATTGGGCTAGGGGCTACTAGTGAAATATCTAAGGTCATTAGCTGAGATTGTATACCTAGATCTTTATTCTACACTAATTAAATATAACATAACACATGGTATGCACAAAAAACAAGTGCAATACAAGATAAACATAAGTTATGGAGCTGCATATGACATTACCAAAAACATTATTTTGACAAATTACTATGCTTAATTGTTACCAAAAATACAAAATGATTATCTCCCTTTGATTTATATTTACCTCCTTACATAAACTAACCATATTATATGATACAAGTCTTTTATGCTTATGTATTGCTTTAGAATGGAGTGCATTTGTATGGGAAAGAAGGTTGAATATTTAATTTAAAAAAAAGGGGGGGGGAGTCATTTTCAGAAGTAGACATTGCATTTAAACTTAACAAGTTACAAAATATGGTGGAATTGGATTTTTCATATCTGTATACTAGTTTTTGAGATTTAAACATGACAGACAGACCACATAAAACTAACAGCGACTTTGCCCCTTATTGGGGCAGCTAACAATGAAATATGAACTCCGTATATAATTTCCATTTTAGGTTTTAGTAAGATTTAATAAAGATTAATGATTCTTCTGTGAAATATCTGTATGTTCCTTAGCAAAGTTTCCATTGTTTCAAATTGTTTTTATTGTTCAATTGTGAGAATGTAAAGTGTGAAAGTGCTGGTTAAAAATTTCAAATTTGGTAGAAAGAGTGCATCTAGATTTAATACTGCCAAAACCTAAAGGTTGGCTTTGCCCTTCAAGTCTGAAATAGCAGATGTCATAAAGTTATACTTTTTCCCTGTAATATTCTTATTTACAGAGCTCATATCAACTCATTCTGTCTGGGTTGAATCTTCTCCCACTTATCATTCTTGTAGAAACTTTGTACAAACATTGATTATCAATGACACTACATGAAGACTTAAAAGTAAAGTAGCAATTATACATAAATCACTGAACCATAATCTTCAAATACAAAAACAAAACTTAATAAAATACTCAGAAAGACACATTTATGACATTTGTCATCCCATATGCTAGGACAAATTTGTACAAAAGCTCCTTCTTCCCTAGCGCTATTAGAGCATGGAATAGGTTGCCTGAGGTAGCCAGGAAAACTAGTGACTTGGTGGAGTTTAGGTCATTGGTTAAAACGCATATGTAGGATATAATCATCTTCTTTTTTGAAGTAACGTCTGTAACATATAAGATAAGATAATCACAAAAATTAACCAAGTAATTAATCAATTAGTCATAATTGTTCATTGTTATTTATAGAATGTACTAAGCCTTGTATAGAGAATTACGTTTTGTTGGCTTTTTTAGACTATTCCTTGTATTGTTATAAATACTTAAGTAGCTCAGTGGCTAACAGGTCAGCCTTCCATCATGGAGGCTTGAGACAGAGTTCAAATTCAGACTGTAGCAATTTTTTTTCTTAATTGCTTTTGAAAAAAGCAGCATGGAAGCCTTCTCTAGATGACCCCCCCCCCCATTCCCCAACTGGTCCACAAAAGTGAATGGATCCTTTGGCACTGAACTTTCTAATAGAATGAAAGTTGTGCTAAACTAAAACAATTTCATATGAATATTTAAAAATCCACAAATTTATTATTGTTAGTCTAGATCTGAAAAAAAAATTACTTGATGCATTGTCACTCAATATTTAAGCTTTATCTATAAAAAGAAGTATTTTTTTATATTTTACATGTTATTTGGCTCAAATTGACCTAAATTGAAGGAGCAATTATTTTTTTTGTATTTACCAGTTGAACAGTGTGTTTGTGGCATTGCCAGCAGGTAAAGAAGTCCGCACATTCCCTACTGAACTTCCTACTGGAATGAAGCTAATTCTTTGTAACCTCCATCCTAAGTGCACTAGACAAGTGTGCAGACATCCCCATGGGGAGCATGAACTGGAAGTATGGACTTACATGATGAAGCATAAAAGTAATGCATTATCTTATTAATGATCATATTCTGATAGAAATATTTAAATGTTTGAATTTTTCATTATCATTATAACTGCTAAGTTTTAATGCAAACCTTTGATCATATTTTGAGAATTAATTTGATGTGAAAAAAAAGGTAGTTAATGTGTATTTTAAATAACAACAGCCTCTCTTAAGGGTAAGATAATGGATTATGATCATTAATGTTCTAAGTACAAATTATATGTACAGAATCTTTTTTTCACCATATTGATATTACACTCTATTGAAATATTCTAGTTGCTTCTTAATACATGACTAACAGTCAGTAACTCTTGACAACTTCTTACAGTTAAAAATCTGCGTGAGATGTGTGAGATTAGTCAGAATATGCAAAAGAGCAGGACAAGGGACATTAGCATGGGCGAGTCTGTGATTAGCATTAGTGAAAAACAGGAGCCATTCTCTCGCTTGACCCAAGCCCGGCCTCCCAGCAAGATCATAGCCCCGGGTGACCTGGTGATCAGCGAGCACTACTGCCAATACTGTGGTGTCAGCTGCAACAGCACTAGGCAGTGGGATGAGCATTGCATGAGTGAGAAGCATGTGGAGAATGTCAACTCTGATAAGGAACACCAGTGGAACTACAGGCAGCCTCCATGGGGTCAAGGAAACAACCTGGCACTTTGTGCTAAGTATGTTATGAACACTTCTGTGTCCAGTTGGTTATTAGCACTTTTTTACTCAGTATGGTACTAGCACTTTGTGCTAAGTATGTTATGAACACTTCTGTGTTCACTTGGTTATTACCACTTTTTTGCTCAGTATGGTACTAGCACTTAGTGCTAAGTATGTTACTAACACTTCTGTGTTCAGTTTGTTATTAGCACTTTTTTGCTCAGTATGGTACTAGCACTTAGTGCTAAGTATGTTACTAACACTTTTGTGTTCAGTTTGTTATTAGCACTTTTTTGCTCAGTATGGTACTAGCACTTTGTGCTAAGTATGTTATTCACTTCTGTGTTCAGTTTGTTATTAGCACTTTTTTGTTCAGTATGGTACTAGCACTTTGTGCTAAGTATGTTATTAACACTTCTGTATTCAGTTTGTTATTAGCACTTTTTTGCTCAGTATGTTACTAGCACTTTGTGCTAAGTATATTATAAGTATTAACATTTCTTTTCTTTTTTTTTTTTTTTTTACTTTTTTACATGTTTTTCTCTTATCTGTCATCCTTAAAAAATTAATTTCACTTTCCCTAGCAAGCTGGATAAAATTACTGGTCCTTAGTTGAATCTTTCTCTTTCCAGCTTACTAAAGAACTATTTCTATTGGGCTTTTTTTTTTATGTCTTAATAGTGAGATAAAAAAATCCATTGGTATGTTTTGTCTTCCAGGCATATTCATGATCAGTCATGCCAATACTCTCACGTACCAGACATGTACAATCTGTGTGTCTACGCTCACAGTCAGGAGGAGCTGGATGAATGGCAAGAGAGGTATGAGTGGCGGCAATATAAGAGGGTCATTGCCCGTGAGAGACACATGTTTTCTTACACAGAATCACTTTTGGAAGATTACTATAGCCAGGACAATAGTGTTAATGTGGTAAGTAATGTAAATAATTTTTTTTTAGCAATTAATTTGTTGAGTCTCCCTACTTTTGTCACTAACTACTGTTGGCTAGGCCTTAAACTACATCACTGTCATTGTTATTTAGGGGACTTTTGTCTCGTAATAGTTGAAGTGAAATTTTTGTCATTTTGGGGTAATAGTAAATACCTGATTTAACACCAATATGTTTAGAGATCCCTATGAAACAGAAGTGAAAAAAATGTCCAGTTCTAATTTCATGGGTGCAGTGACATTTTGAAATTTCAATCAGGATAGAAATACTTGGTCTAGATACTGAATAAAATCTTTGAATCTGCAAACTTTTGAAAAATATTATAGTTGTCATATTCCTTATATTGAAATTATATTCAATCAAGATGAATGCTTTTTGTATTGCCATTGGTTTGAACAAGATGGACACAAAATGCTGAGGCTGAAAGAAGAATTCAGGCCTTTTTTCTTCTTCTAGCCAGCTTTATTGCTGCTGAGCTGTTAGCTCTTTTGCAGACTGTGCCAAGGAAAAATAGTGTGCTGTTTTCTTCAGTTGTTCAGCACTGCATACAGGATGTTGGTTATGTTGGGCTGTAGTGGAAATTAGGGTCTGCCTACGGTGGATTAGGGAGGGGCATTCAAAGAGGATATGGTTAAGTTTCATAAGGGTGGGCGCAGTGTCTGCAAAGGGGGAGTTGTGAGTTGTGTGGAGTTTATTTTGTTCAGATGGTAATTTAATAGAGAAGCTTATCCCCACTTTCACCCCCGTCATTGACAAACCTTTGGAACCCTTCAGGCCTTTAAGAGCAATTGTTCTAGATTATAAGAATTAGGTGAATCAAACAAAGTAGATTCTGATTATCATGCAACAAGTTTGAAATTAGACTTGAAAACAGGAGTAACTGTGAAATGATTGAGCGTAAACTGGGATGATTCAGACCCACTCCCTCATTAGCCAAGGCTATTGTTGGCAACATACTGACAGCAGTGCCTGAAGAAAATTAGATATTTTACAGCAACCCCACAACTTTTATAATATCACCTGTAGAGACTGAATTGATATTTTAATTATTCTTGATTAACTCAATAATAAATGAAACGTGGTCGAGAGGCTAAGTACGGCTTGAGCTTGGCTTGCTTGGCTACCTAGAAGGGGGCTCGAGGTTCGACACCCGACTCGGGCAGAGTTGTGTTTACTGAGCGCACAAAGGCAGCACGGGAAACCAACTCCTAGATACCCCCTCTCCCCCACTGGTCCACAAATGAGATTGGACCAAAGCGCTCTGAGCATGCTATAAGCATGAAGGTAGCACTATATAAAAGCTATAATAATAATAATAATGAGGTTGTTGGGTTTGTTTCTATAATGATGAATAAAAAAATCTCATAGAAATTATTCTATATATAGAATATATATAATAGAATTGTTTTGTTATGTTGCATGATGAAATAAAACAACAACCTCATAAATGACCTGGTGCTTCATTTGAAATAGATGCATTCTATGTTTTTAAATAATAAAAGCCATTTCCCTTTTTACCACAGATGTCAGAGACTTTGCCTGGAGTCATAATTATATGTCCAGAGGATCTTAAGTTATTCAAGAGTGAAAAGAATGCCATCTTCACCTGGACATTTCACATTTACACAGAGGTAGCTGTTTTCAACTCTTAGCTTAAAATTAATTAAAAAAACTCATTAATGCACTAAAACATAAAGCTTGTAAATTTGTAAAGAACAAATATAATCATTTATTATTATATAGTTTGAATGAAAGTATTCTTTAAATTAGTGAGTTTTGATTCATGTTTTATGATTACAATAAATATTAATTTTAACTAAAGTAGTACCCAATACTTCTTAGTATCTCAGATTCTTTTTGCACTGTAAAACTAGTATATTATTTGTTAGTAAATCATTTATTATTTGATATATTAAACAATATATGTTTTGCTTTGCATATGTTTTGTCCTAAACATGAAATATGAATGTATGTCTGCTTCACAGAAACAGTTGCAAAAGGTGGCACTGCTGCATAACAAGGACAGACTTCACTTCTCACTGATAGGGACTAGCAACTCACATCCACAAGTAGCATCAGGAGATACATTTTTGTCAACTGATGAGTTAGGAAGAGCTTACTATGTAGTCAGTGTAAGTCAACATAAAGTCTTTATGTTGAGATAAGTTACTTTGTAGCTCAGCATAAGCTAGGTATTTATGAAAAGTTTGTTTCCCTAAGGAGTCTCTAATGTGTTTCTTGTTTCTCTATCCTAGGTTCACTTCACTGCCAGCATGTTTGGCTCATTCATCCAGTGGGTTGTCTTTGACTTTGGCTCTCGCCCAGTATTGGTTAGGAAACTTGCAGTGGAGATTGGAGCAACCATGCAGCAAGATAAGGTTGTGACCTCAGTGTTTTCTACTTAAGAGAAATTTTCAACTAGTGTCTTATAGAAAGATTGCTACTACAAGATATTGAGATCCCTTTGGTCAAGTCAAACAAATAATGTAAATAAAGGAGAAACAACAAAGCATATTTTCTATTTGTTTTGCTTAAATTGGCTTGCAGCTAGCCAAATTTAAGATTGAGTCCATACCACTAACTGAGTTCATTTACTTCCATATTCAAGTTTACATATTTGTCAGCTCACCAAGCGGGGATCAACATTCTTTTAGTGAAAGTATGTGTGGTGTTTACTGTTTATTTTAAAATCTAAGTACATTTTATCTAATCAGGTGCGTGAGCTGAGAGAAAACCTGGCCTTTGACCGCTGGACCAGCCAGAACAAAATTATTGTCCGCCAGTCTGACCCTAGTCTTGATGACTTTACTGAGAAGCTGCTTCTAAAGTACAAAGAGCCTGTGTCCTCTGAGGATGTGGTGACTCTAGACAGCATCACTGAGCTGAACCAGCACAACTATATCCACAAGATGCATAAACTCTTAGAGCTGGAGGAGATCACTAGACATCACATTATCTCTAGGTAAACTTCAAGGAATTTTGTTCACATTATCT
>JADKLZ010003886.1:4614738-4635919 GCA_021533235.1 Biomphalaria straminea | reverse complement strand
CCTGATATCGACAATAGCGTTGTTTTTCTTCAATTCATTACTTAACAGTAAAAAAATAATTTTCCTATCTTTGACTTAGCCATTTCTATAATAAGTTAACTTCAGCCCACATACTATTTTTCTCTTTATTTATTTTGTAATAGATGCATACCTATTTTGTTGTAATTGATTGCATTGTCTAGGTCCAATGTACTGAATGAAGACCAGATGACCGCTGTAAGACATATAGTTGTTGAAAGAGAAGGATACACACCCCCATTCATCATGTATGGACCCTTTGGTACTGGCAAAACTGAAACCCTTGCTCAGGCCACCATGACACTGCTCAGAGAAAGACCAAATGTTAGGATTCTCATCTGCACCCAATCAAACAGGTTTTTAAGTTTTTTTTTGTTGGTGTTATTGTGAAATAATTACATGCATGGGATATAATAAAACTTCTTCTTTGTTCTCATTTTTACATATCAGGGAGTTTAGATTAGTGATTCTATATCTGAGATAAACCGTGCAGTGGTTTCCAGATCCAGATCTCCGTATAGTTTTTGTTCTATAGGAGGGTTTTGGGGCCAGAGTCTTGTTCGGGCCTCTTGATATAGTATACAGCTTTGAAGGACATGTTCTGCATTCTCTGGTGATGCTCCACAAGGACAGGTTTTGCTCGCCTTGTCCCGACTTTAAGCTTCCGGAACATATGTTGTTTTATTCTGTTGTGCCTGTTCTGAGTCGCAAAATTATGTGTTGGTCATGTAGAGATAGCTTCTATTAGGAATCCTTTTTCTTGTACTTGGAATATGGGCTGGTTCAATTGTCATTTATTAATAAAACAAAATGAGAGGTTTTTCTGTATCACTTATGTTATATGAATAACTTAAAATATTTGCTTAGTTCTATAGCATACATTGTAGAAGGGTCTTTTCATTTCTAGTCCATTTTTACTGAAAGACTGAAATCCTGGCACAAGATGTTTCAGAAACACCAGTGATTTACATCGGAAATCACACACTTACAGTGGTTCAAGAGCTCACATACTCGGGAACAACGATAGCCAGCAACCTTGACTTAGACAATGAGATTACAAAAAGAATAGGGAAGGCATCTGCAGCAATGGCAAATCTCTAAGCGTGTGTGGGAAAACACCAAATTGACCACGGCAACAAAAATCCTTGTCTACAATGCCTGCGTCCTAAGCACACTCCTCTATGGCAGTGAGAGTTGGGCAACTTACATGCGTCAAGAACACAGATTAAATAGCTTCCACCTACGTTGCCTGTGACGCATTATGTGCATCTCCTGGAGGGATCGTGTCACCAACCAGGACGTTTTGACACGGGCCAACATGCACAGCATCGATGCTCTCCTTCAACAGAGAAGACTACGCTGGCTGGGTCATGTCATGCGCATGCCAGATGGAAGAATCCCGAAAGACATCCTATACACTGAGCTAGCAGAGGGAGCCAGACCCAAGGGCTGCCCAAGATAAACTTACAGAGATGTCTGCAAGCGAGACATGAGGGCAACGGGCATTGACCAAAGCATGTGGGAGGAGATAGCCCAAGACCGAACAGCATGGAGACAGACTGTGCGTGCTGGTACGAACTTTGCTGAATGCAAAAGAAATAAAGCTGCATTGGCCAAGAGAATGAAAAAGAAAGCTGCCCTGCTGTCAGCCAGCCTTAAAACTGAGGAATATTAATGCACGAACTGTGGCAAACTATGCCGATCCAGAATTGGCTTGATCAGCCACTCCAGATTCTGCCCTGTCTCAAGACGTAACCAAAGCCAGTGACTCATCTCGGCGCATCCATTGTCTTCCGAGACAGAAGGAGCCATATACTATAGCATACATTGTAGAAGGGTCTTTTCATTTCTAGTCCATTTTTATTTTCTCCAACTATGATGTTTGATAACTCTTAGGTTTGAATTCCTAGCTTCTGGACTCTTTAATATTATCTCCCAAGAATTTTAATATTATCACTCTTATTTTCCTTCTAGTGATATGCTCTTGTAAAGAATAAATTGGAAACATTTGGTAAACTAAAATATATTAAACTATTTAATACTTAATATTGTGACTTTTATTTTTCTAGCGCTGCAGATCTGTACATTACAAAGCATCTCAGTAGCTTTGTGAAGAAGATGGGTCAGTCTTTGAAAGTATTACGCCTGAATGCCCCTGAGAGAAAGAGAGACACTGTTCCAGATGAGGTCAAACAATTCTGTTATGGACCTTCCGGCATGTTTCAGACTCCTCCAAAAGAGGCTATCTGTCAGTACCAATTGGTGTTGACTACAGTTGAAAACTCTATGCAGCTAACTAAACTAGGCCTGCACAACCATTTTACACATATATTTATAGATGAAGCTGGCCAGGTTAGATAGCATGTTTTGTTTTTTTTAATTCATATTTTAGAAAGTACAAAATCTGTTATAAAAGTAAAGTTCTAATTATTTCATTCAGACATTTCCCAGACATAAATTTCAACATTTTTATTAATAAGAATAACAAAGGTCTATTGTATAGCAAGTTATGAAATCTTTAAAACATTTCAAATATCTAGTGATGTTAGAATTTCGCCAAAAATTAAACGCAAACATGATTCCTGTAGTAACAATACCAAATAAGCTTTTAAATACTAAATGAAATTTTATAAATAATTATCCGTTTTCATGTAATGATAAAAGAATAGATGATAGACAATATTTTAGAAGTTGATTATTAATAGGTACAAAAGCTAATTGCTTATCTTCTTTATGAATTTAAAGAAAAAAGAATAACCTACAAAATTTGACCTCTTTTTCAGTTGCTTTGTATTGCTATTTTTAATTCAAATCTATTGGCTCTAAAAAGGTTGCATTTTTTGTGATTGTCTCCAGACTTTGGAATGTGAAATCCTGATGGTTCTGACCCTGGCCTCCACCAAAACTTGTGTAGTCTTGACAGGAGACCACCAACAGATAGGTCCAACTGTGTACTCCCCAGAAGCCAGGAAACAGAAGTTTGACATCTCTATACTGGTCAGACTATACAACTACTATGAACAAATGGCCAACTGTGGTATCAGTGTAGTCTCAGAAAAATCTAAAGTAAGAGAATAACATACATTTCAAGTTTTACAATAATGCTTGCATATATTAGTATTATACTATTTCAGGTGAAAAGTAGTTTACTGGTTTAAAAAATGGCTTAAGTTAAAGACCAGGTCATTGCCACTCCTTTAATATAATGCATGAACAAAGAAAATAGTTGAATCTCAAGATTGAAATTTTTATCATCATCATTTGACCCAGTTAGTGTGACACAGTGCTCAGCACTCTCTGCTGTCTCTTAGAGTGTATCAAGCAACAGGCCAAGTTACGTGCACATGTTAGTGTAAATGTGAAATGGTGCGAATGCGTGCTGAAAGAGAGAAGAACCAAAATGGAGGCTAAATAACTAAATGGTGTTTATATTGTTCTTGAGTATTAAAGTGATTATAAACTATGATGCTGACGTTTTTGAGGTTGATGTATTGGTCAAGGAGTCTGTATGTAACAAACGTAACAGGCCACTCCACTTCTTCTTAGTCTCTCAAATAGTTGTTGTTTTTGCCATTGTTTACATTACTCTCTGCTGTCTCTAGAGTGTATCAAGCAACAGGCCACTCCACTTCTTCATAGTCTCTCAAATAGTTGTTGTTTTTGCCATTGTTTACATTACTCTTGTTATATTTGTTTCATAATTTTCTATTTATATTCAAAAGAAAAATCCACATGATCTAAAAGTAAAAGAATTTGTATAATTTATTTTGTTCCCTTCCATGCTAGCATTCTCCAATGAACATATTTCTGAGCATCAACTACAGAACTAAACCTGAAATCCTTCGTTTTATTTCAAGTGTGTTTTACAAAGGTCCAGATAATCTCAAAGCCTATGGCAATGTTCCATCGGTCATGGGCATTACACCTCTGGTGTTCTGTGTTGTTCAGGTAAGTAGGAGATATATAGAAAGATGTACATTAAATGGGATAAATGAGTAAATCTTTTTTTTTTAATGATTCCTAATTAAAAGGTCTTTTTTTTTCATTTATTGTAAATTTGTCTAGTAAAAGTTGTACAAACTGATCTATGCTTATTATCACAAGGCTGTTGAGCAAGTCCTAGTGGCCTAGTCTTGAACCTTGTTGACATTAAATGTTGCAAATAGAATGACTCTATTCAGTGGCATATTTTTGAGTTATTCTTTTTACAGCTTAAAAAGCTTTGGAAAATTCTGCTACATTACCAAGCATATCTAGAATAATAAGGGGGGTGACATAAAGGGTTCCAAGGATAAGAGTCTAGGTTTGGGTTGTGTATGTCACGTTTGAAAAAATCTAGTTCATACAAATTCAAAGAAAATTATCCTAGTATTTGTTTGTTTTTCATTTCAACTTATGGATCATTGTTCTATGCTTAATGAGCTTAGTTTTTGTGAAGACAAAGACTGCTAGATCTATCATCACAACATTTATGTACACATTTCAGCGTAATATCTATTTTACCACTAGATGAATTAGGAAACTTTTTTTTATTATAAATTTTCTGTAAAATTATGAATCTAAATTTTAATTTAAAAGTAAAAAATATTCGACACATTTAAATGTATATTTTAAGTATAACTATCCCACTATTGTCAGTAGATGAAACTGTTTAGATTACTTTGAAGACAATTTTATGATGTCTATGCTAATTCTCTGCTGCTCTGTAGGGTACAGAAACTCAGAACAGAGACAGCACATCTTACCTGAATCATGCAGAAGCTCAGGAAGTGGTGGAGAGAGTCAAAGAGCTGATAGATAGATGGCCTCAAGAATGGGGCCCAATGGATGCCAAAAGAATAGCAGTCATTTCTTTCTATTCAGATCAGGTAGAAACATGTACAAGAAGTGATACTTGACTAAACTGTTTTTTTGTGTGTTGTTTTTCTACTTTCATAAACAAAAACATTGGACAAAAAAATAGGTTTCAAAAAAGATGTGAAAAAAAAAATGTAATGCTTATAATGTAGATATACTTATTGTTTTATTTATTATTCTAAAGAAATTCTCACTCACTAGTTGGAGATGGATGTTTGATTTTACAAACAGGGTTGAAATGGATGTGTTGATATGAATAGATCTTCTAGAAATTGTAAACAAACCCTTTCTCTCTTCTATTGCTCACTCTCTCTATAAATGCCTTCCATGAACAGATTAAACATATTCGTCACTTGATGAGATCTGACAGACAAAGACCTTACCTCAAACAAGTGGATGTTGGAAATATTCACAGCTTTCAAGGTATGTGCTCCACTCAGGGAAAATGATAATTTTGTAAGATGATGTGTTAATTTTTTTATTACACTAGCAGGCCTCTTGTTCTTGGCTTGGGATTGAATGAGATAGCAAAACAACTTGAAAAAGGTTGGAAAGGTCACTTTTCTTTTCGTCATTTGGTGGTGGTTGGGGTTAAGTTTTCTTTTTTTTTTTTTTTAAATGTTTTTGTAGTTCATATTCTTTAGTGAAAATTACTTGATTTGATTTTGTTGCAGATAAAACATATTTCGTATTTTTCTTCTTCTTCTTTGTTCTCATTTTACATGTCGGAGGGTTCAGATCAGTAATTCTATATCTGAGATGAACTGCCCAGTGGTTTCCATATCAGGCAGTTCTCTGTATAGTTTTTGTTCTTTAAGAAGGTTTTGGGGCCAGAGTCTTCTCTGGGCTCATTTGTTTCTTTATTCTTCCCTCTTTAGCAAGTTATGTCTGCTTTTTCATTGCCTTCTAGTTCAGTGTGTGCTGGGATCCATTGAAGAACAGTTTCCTTGCTGTAGATGTTAAGGTTTACAAGGCTGTCCAGAGTTGCTTTCGTTTTAAAATATAAGCCTCCGTTTTATTATATAAGATTTAATGTTCAGAAAGCCAATGTAGTTAATATTTTGTTTCTTCAGTAAATGTAAAACGCCAAAGAAAGAATGTACTTTTTTTTTGCTTCTTTTGCTCTTTAGTAGAATAATATGTACTTGTCATACAATTTTAAACCAATTTAAAGCATTAACTATTAAATTTTAGATTGATAAGTAAAAATTGAATATTGTTTTATAAAACTCCAGGCAAAGAAGTTCGAGCATTGTTCATCTCAACAGTTCGCACGGTAAACATGTTGCAAGAGCCTCACATCATCAAATCTCTGGAACAAGGAGAAGATATTGGTGACCTGGGCTTTCTCTCCAACCCTAGACTCCTCAATACTGCACTGACTAGAACACAGTCTTATGTGGCAGTTGTTGGAGACCCTGTGGCTCTGTGTCTCATAGGAGAATGCATTCAGGTTACTATCATTCTTAGATTCAAACTTTCTATACAATCTATTCCTTGTACATTTAGTCACCACTGTGTAGGACAATCTTATTTATTATGCCCTAAGTCCCAATTTTATCAGACAACCTTATTCCTTGTTACATTTATTGGCCACTGCACATTTAGTCACTGTTGTGACATGGATTTGACACCTACTTCTTTTAATAACTCAATAGAAGCCAGGGATCAATTAATTAACAGAAACATAAATGTAATACAAGCAATCAAAATAAACTGTAACTGTAGACAATCACATCAAATGTTAAACTATTCAATATACAATTAAACTATTCAATATACAACTATGAAAACTGACTTCTTTAGTGCTTACACAATTGGACTCAAAACCCAGGCCTCTAATGTTAACTATTAGATCAATCAAATCATAATAAATCTAGAATTTGTTATATCTTACAATCAATCAAGTGTTATTCACAGTATTATATACAAATACAATCATTGCAGTTACCAATGCTTCATTCAATCTTATTTGCTTTACACTTAACCTCAGGCAATATTATTTCTTGTACACTATTGCACACTGATTGTCTAACAATCATATTTCTTGTGCCACTGTTAGTCTGATTCCTTGTACATTGTCACCACTCAGTCAGACATCTTATTTCTTGTCCACTTAGTCTCAATCTTATCCCTATCACAATTAATCTGTACTATGTCAGAAAAAGTTCATGTCTAATTTTTCTTTTAATAACATCTTTTTAAAAATATAACTATTAAATAATTTTAATAACCTAATTTAGCTCATTACTTTCAATTTTTATTTAATTTTTACTTTCTGTTTTTAACTAATTTCCCTGTTACAACACAAAGCAAATTAATTAACATATTAACATATTTTCAGGTTTGGAGAACATATTTAAAACACTGTAGCAACATGAAAAGTGTTCATCCTATTACTTACAATTATGATATGGTTAAGAACCAGGTGATTCAAATACAGATAGGTCCTCAGGGCCGGGTTGTGGACATGCTTAGCAGGCATGGGCAAGAAACTCTGAACATTCAAAGCCGTGCTGCCAAAGCCACAAAAGCTGCGCCTCAGAAGTCAGACATCCAGGCTGATGATGCCATGTTTGGTGACAGCATGTCCAGTGCTGAGAAAGTCTCGGCTTGGAAGACTGTGGACACTGGCTACCAACCTGTTGGGCCTAAAGTGAAATCCAGCATTCCAAAGGATAACGGTCACTTAACCAAGCTGAGGCGGCAGTTCAGCGAGGATGATTTGCATATCAGTTCCTCCATCAGCTGTGAAGATATCATCTTTCAAATGGTCAGGGGCAATCAGTCAGAGGCAGGTGAAAATGGAATAATCAAGTTAGAAGGCATCGTCATCTCTGAATTAGATGGCTTTGCTGTCCTGGAATACAATCCCAAAACTGGTCAAGAACCTTTCAAGATCACGTCAAAAGATGACGATTTCATAACATTCATAGACAATGAGAACTCTTTGACCTACATTAACTGGAGTCCAAGGACATTGTTGACAAAGCTCATCTCTGAGCCTGAACGCTACTTAAAATGTAGCTTTTATTCCAGTGGAACAGAGGCCACAGCCCAGATTATTGGGCCCATCCCTCGTTATTTGACTGGTGACATGGACATTGCCATAGAAGGTCATTTTAATAGAGGTCATGCCCTTAATGGAGATTTAGTAGTTGTTGAAATAATTGGACGATCTGATAGTGGCAAGTTCCTTGGCCAGGTGAGTTGTATTTTTTTTTTATTAACCATAAATCTAGGAACGCATTTTGGCAATAGTAAAAAACAAGACTAATTGTAATAAATTGTTGTAAAAAAAAAATCTTATTCCCAATGAAGTCTTGTGTTCTTTACTCATGACCATCATAATGTTGGTATGTTTGAGGATTTAGAAATACAAAAGCTATTAGTCTTAGAGCAAACGTTTCAATATTTCAAATGTTATTTTTTATGTTTATTAATATTAATTGATTACTAAAAGACAAAATAATGGTAAAAAGTTGTTTCCTTATAGTATATAAAGTAAAAAAGTAAAGTTCCCCTTTCAGACCTTGTGGTCTATAGGGCAGATGATGTAAAGGTCATCTGATTCTGTGGCCTACGGTTAACGAGGGTGCCATGTGGCCAGCACAACAACCAACCGCTTTTACTTTTCCCCAACTAATGTCAGGTACCCATTAGACCTGGGTGGACTCAAGGGCGCCCGAAAATCCCGAAATAAAAATCCCAGTCTTCACCAGGATTCGAACTCGGGACCTCCAGTACCGAAGCCAAGCGCTTTACCGCTCAGCCACCGCGCCCTCCTTATAGTATATATACATCTATAAATGTCGAATTTCTGAGAGAGAACAAGAGTGTGTGAAAATAAACCCAGCACCAAGCTACATATTTTACAAGATTTTAAAATGTATTTCCCAAGATATCAGTTATATTTCAAAATTTTATTATTTTTTATACTGTTTGGTGGCAGGAGTTCTCCTCAACTTGCTTGTTGTCACACCATAAATGTCACCAATGGGTTTTATATTGTGTATGTTACTGTAGTAATACGTCAACTGTAGGCGTGGTGATGACATGCGGGTTCATCTGTAAACTTGTTTATTGTAGGCTCGTCAGGATCAATACTATATATAGTCTATACGTACAAACTTCACTTGTAAATGAGGAAAATGACTCCTTCTATAGCAGACACAAATATTACTTAAATATATACAAATAATACCACTTGTAGAAAATGATACACATAATCCAGAGTGATTGCTATATATCCATCATAGAAAGTTTCACAAAATACTGTATAATAAATAACTTATAAGTGGCTGCTTACACTAGCAGGCTTACGTTTAACTTAACTCAACTCCAGTGACTTCTTACATATTTTTTTTTTAACTAATATAAGGTACAATATTGTTTAGGTCAAGGGCATACTGGAAAAAGCTCAAGATCCAACTTACAGACTATTTGTCTGTACTGCAGATCCTAACCAACCAGGCATATTGACCCCCATTAACCCAGAAATGCCTAGGTTTTACTGTTTAACAAGTAGTGCCCATGTGAAGCTTGCCAGGTGAGAGTCATTTTGTAAAGCCAGACAAATACTGTTTTGAAAAAAAAAAGTACAAGTAAATTCTCTATACATTTACTGCTTCAGCGTGTTTAAATCACATATCTTGTCTAATATTAAATCATTTAGTTTGATCACATTCAACAGTCTGCATGGCAGTGTTGTTGAGAATTTAAAAAAAAAATGTTTCTAATGACTTCAGGAAAGGTAACGTGTGCATCTACAAGCTAGTCTCAAACAACTGCCTGGAGTTCAGCCAGTACAAGACTATTGACAGCCACAGCTGTGACAACCAGCTATACATTGTGCGATACTTAACCTGGCAGTCTGGCTTCTTACTGCCATTCGGAGTGGTGATAGGCATTTTCACACCAGATGACTCACTGGACAATGAAATCAAGGTAATTAGTTTAGAATACTGATTTACTTGACACAACTTGTTCTATATAGTAAGATTGCTTAACTTCTCATTCCAGGACAAAGTCTGCTTATTATTCTAACTGTAGAAAGTACAGGTATAATAATAATAATAATAATAATAATAATAATAATAATAATAATAATAATAATCTTTATTGTCCATAAGGAAATTTGTCTTACAATTTGTGCATTATACCAAACAAAACATTATAACTATAAAGAGAAACAGAATGTTCATTCACACCAGACTCACACACAATTTACATGTCAAAAGTTTACATCAGATTGTTACTGTTTAGTGATTTGATTGCCAGAGGAACAAAAGAGTTTTTGTGTCTGTTTGTCTTTGCTATCGGTGTCTTATATCTCTTTTGTGATGGTAAAATCACAAAATCCTGTCCCAAAGGGTGATTTTTTATTTCTAGAATCTTTTTAGATTTTGTAAGGATATTTGTATCAAACAGCTGTCCAAGGGGGGTTTGCTTTTTGCCAATGACTTTACCAGCAGCATTTAGGATTCTCTGGAGTTTATTTTTATTCTTAGTGCTTAGATTGCCATACCAGGCAGTGATATTAAAATGTAAAATATTGCCGATGTGAGCGTGATAAAACATAGCTAAGACCTTTTCGCTAACATTAAAAGATGACAATTTTCTTAGTAATCGCAATCTTTGCTGTCCTTTTTTGCTGATATAATCAGTATTTGCTGTAAAATTTAGTTTATTGTCTAAGATTGTACCAAGGTATTTAAAGGTTTGCACTATTTCAATAGTCTCTCCAGCTACAGTAACAAAAGTAAAGAAAAACATAAAAATATATTTAAAAAACAAGGGGACTAATTCAATGTAAACCACCACATTTGTCAAGTATGATTTTTTTCCCCTTGTTCAAGATACCAAACAAAACAATTATTTACCAGTAGTTAATTAAATAATTGGTTAATTTTTGTTATTGATTCTTGTATTTTGAGGTAAAAGAAATAATTGTGCTAAATTTCAGCTTAGTTTGAGAATAGGTGTGGGAGAAATAGCTGAACATACATACAGAGTGAGTCTATTTAAGCTTTTCTCAGGGTTGACTCCCAGAGCTTTTCCCATGTTTGAGTTGTACTGCAAGGCTGCATAGCTTTGGATTTAGTTTTCCTTCTCCCATGTGGGTAGCCAATCAAGGTTAATGAACTTCTGCCAGATGCTTCTGATTTAGGCTCGTTGCCACTTCTCCTGTCAGTGTTAACACTTCTGCCAGGCTCAATATCTGAGTCAATAGTGAAGACTAGGAGTGGGTTGGACTAGTTGTCAGAGCAGAGGCTAAGTAGCATGGCATTGGAAGAATTGTATAGGAAGTGAAGCGTTAATAACCAATTCAACTTCCATTAATAACAACCTTATTTTCTTAAAATGTGTATATGATGAAATTTGAATCTATTTTCGTCGCTAGAAATCTCATAGTGTAATGAATGCATTGTACACTATTTAAATTAATATTTATATTATTTGTCTGGGTTGTTGCATATAAATACTTGATTGGTTTCCTCAGATCCTAGAAGTAGAGCACAATCTGTACAGGTCTCCTAATGAGCCAGCAGAAGAGGAAGCCAAGCAGATCTTTACCCCAGAGCTATCCAGTGAGCTGATGAAGACCAGGCAAGACTTGACACACACTTTCTGTTTCACCATCAGTGACCTTCTGACTGAAGACCTGGAGATGGCTATCAGCGTGAACCAAGTGGACAGCAATTATGAAGTAAGAGACATGCTTATTATTTCACCACCTTGGCCTAAACAATAGTCATCTTTCTCTACTTCTCTCTGTCTTTTGCCTTGACAAGAAGCTCTTTCAATGACAGGCCCCTCCGTTCTTTGATGTGGTCTTCCCATCTGTTTCTCTTCCTCTTTTTTCTTTTCCCTGGTAATTTTCTCTGCATGTAGCCTTGCAATCTTTACAGCCCTCAGACAACGCTGCCTGCGCTGGCTTGGACATGTTCGCCGGATGGAGGACAATCGCATACCGAAAGTCATCCTCTACGGACAACTTGCGTCTGGCTCAAGAAAAACTGGTCGCCCCCACCTCCGTTACATAGATGTTATAAAACGCGACCTCAAATCAGTGAACATCAGTACTGACCAGTGGGAAGACATAGCTCTAGACCGCACCAGATGGAGAGAGACAGTGACCAAGAAGGCTATGGACAGCGAAAGAGCATGGGCCTCAGCTCTGGAAGAAAAGCGGACAACGCGGAAACTGGCCAACTCCTCTACCACTGTAGCGAAGACCACCTTTACCTGCGATACTTGTGGACGGGAGTGTCTCTCCAAAATAGGGCTCCACAGCCACACGAGGAAGTTTGCGAGATGAACTATAGTCGTTCTACGACTGAAGGAGGCCAATGAGCCTTGCAATCCTCAAGGACCTTGTGCTACGTCCATACAATTTAAGTTCGCATTTTTTGACAATGGTCATCATGGGGCCCAATAGCCATTATGATCCTGTTTTGAATTTCCTTATTTGTGATGCGGTCTCTGTAAGTGATACTTAGCATCCTTCTATAACATCTCGATTCAATGGCTAGGATCCTCATCTTATTAATTAGCATCCAAGATTAACAAGCCATAACCAAGGAGCATATCAATCTGACTAAGCCTTTGTCTTTCCAGATTGTTTTGAGCTTTGCAAGTGCTGTTGTGGCCAGTTGTTCAGGTTTGGTTCCTTTATCTGAAATGATAGCTCCCAGATATTTACTTCTGACACTTGCCAGTTTTTCGCATCTACTACTGATGTCCATTTTAAAGCCTTTTTTCATACTGTGCTTTTTTTTTATGCTGCTAAAGTCTTGTCTGTTTGCTTCACCATATTAGCTAGAACTTCCTCTGTCCCTGCCCAATTATCACGCACTTGCCAAATTATTTGCATGTTAAATTGTTACACAAAATCCCTAGAAATAGAAAACTAATATGCAAATATCTCACAGTGTTTTTTTTTCTTGCTAAGAGACATGGCTAGATGTTTCAAGGAGAAATGTGAAGTGAAAAACACTACATGAGGAAGAGAGCCAGAGTGCAGTTGCATGCATTAATACTTATAGTAGTTACCCTAAAGATTTAATGTCTTAGATTATTAAAGGGAAATAATCAATAGGATTTATCTTCTCTGATATCTAGATCTAGATGTTTAATAATGTATATGATACTTTATGTCTAGTATTTTGTTATTTTACCTTACAAATTACAAGTCTTACTTCAAAAGATAAGATAATTATGTCCTATGTGTATCCATGTGTCAATCTAGTCATGCATGTTAATCAGTGTGTTAAAACCTGCCAAGTTTAGGGTTATGGTTAATATTTAGTATGGATTTTGTTTTTAATGTTATTATTTACATTTTCAATATACAAAAAGTCTGTCCCAAGTGCTACACATTGAGATCCCAAAATATAAATCTGAACCATAAGTTGCAAATCATTTCTCTTGTAAACAGCAGGTCTGTTATCAAAACCAAAATGTATCCTAACATATAAGGATTTTGTGTACTTTATTTATTTGTCAACTTGAAAGTACAGAGTAAAAATTATATATTTCACTTTTGACTGATTTAATTCATTTAAAATCTAATGTCATATTTTGTCTGCTCTATTTCAGGTTGGCTTTCATTTGTCCGATGTTGTGGCCTATGTGGACAGGTTTTCTGCTCTAGACCGGGCATGTGAGAACAGAGGAGCCTCTTTGTTTCCTCTTGGAAAAGAGCCCAAACATATGCTGCCTGCCCAGGCCAGTACAGATTACTGCAGCCTAAAGCCTGGCTTTGATCGTCTGGCTGTATCTGTGCTGCTAATAGTGGATGAAGCTGGCAATATTATTGGGCCCCCTCGTTTATTTAGAAGTGTCATCAACTGCAAACAGAAATTTTCCCATGCAGAGGTAAATATTTTGCAAATCTGTTAAAAATTGTATTTGGCATTATTTTGAAAAAATGAATGGTAGTATTGTAGTTAAGAGCTTGGCTGCACTCTAGAGTTTAGGGTTTCACTATCATGTCTGGTCAGTACTGTTGTACAAATTCTTGTTTTGACCATAACTTAGTGGATACATGAAATCTTTTCTTATTTGGAATAGTAAAGGATTTGCTGTAGATTTGTGTGACTAAGTATTCTGCCAACTCATATCTTGGAAGGCTTTTTTTTTTATTCTATTAAGTGCAACTCCATTTTAGTTATCTTGATGTAAGTAAAAAAAGATTAGTTTGGACCAAAAAAAAAAGTTTTGCAGAAATGTAAATATTTATATTTGTACCAGTTCTACACACTTTGTGAAGGCTACATTCTTGTTTTTATAGCATCTCTTAAATTTATGTTTCAAGCCAAATGTTTCTTTTTGCTCATAGTCTTTGTACAAGATTTGTTTACATGTCTTCTTATTATCTGCATACATTGTATACATTAGCATACATTAATTTATATCAAGGTTGAAGAAATCTTACAAAATCCAGAAGAGAGCCAAACAGACTACTTAAAAAGCTGTGTGATAGTACTGTATCAGCTGACTTACTTGTGGCGCTGTGAGAGATTAGGCAATAGTCACATCAGTCCAGATCTAGAGGCAGACAAACGAATGGCCCAGCATTCCCACCTGATGCTAAATGAGGTTTGTTACAGTCTTTTTGACCAGGACATCATTTAGTGACCAGATAAACAAGATAATGTTAAGAAAAGGATGAGCACATAGAGTAACTATTCTAATAGTTAACCTGTCTGTGACTGTACCTTTGCTTCATGTTGAGTATGTCATACCTTTCAGGTTCAACTTTATGTTAATGGCATTGTTGGTGAGCTTCTGGTGTCCAGATTTAAAGATAGCACACCCTTGTTGGTGCAGCCTGGACCTCAAAGTGCTCAACTTGACAGATGGAAGAAAGAAAATGCAGGTCATGCATTCAACAGTATTCCCATGGCCAGAGCATTCAATCAAGAACAGGTAATTATAGTAAAAAAAAATGATTTCATTTCACACACAGTTTAAGGCTGAGGAGATCTGGGGATGATATATTAATAGCAAGATGAACATTTTCTAGTTCAGTGCAATTATTGACCTGAACTTCTTTAACATGAACATTCTGGGATCAAGTCATTGAAATTTTTAATTTTATTGTTTTTCTCTGAAATTGGAGCTCAGACACTTCTATTATTTCTAGAATATTCTCATTAAAAAGACACTTTATGGATTAGTTTATTAATCTAAAGACCTGCCATATTATATTATATTATGTTTGGCTAAATTAGGATATATGTTGCATGTTCAATGGGTATTTTAAAAGAGATCGCTCCTATATGATTTTTGTCCAAGCAAATATAACAACAAAAGTAGTAGTTGTTTTTTTTTTTTAGCTTTTTTATTACATTCTGAGTATTTTATTCTGTTTTTCTACTTAAAGAAATGGTTTAGTGTTTTATGTATTATTGCTAATTGTCCTTACCTTGCAAACTATGGAGCAAATGATGTAAAGCTCATCTGTTCCTATGGTTAATGAGGATGTCATGTGACCAGCACATTGGACATTGGCATTTACTTCCCTATTTGTCATGTAGATATTAGGGGGGACTTAGGTTCTAAATCCCAGTGTCTTTAAACTCAAGCTCTCTTGATTCCAGAGCCAATCACTTTGACACTTTGCCACTACACATTATAGTGGACCAAATATGTCTCTTATGTATTTAAATTTTCAAGCACTTTAACTCTTTATCTCCGTAATTATTTGCCACATTCTGATGGAATCAACGTTGGTATCGTCAGTTAGGAGAGAAAGAGTTAATTAGGCCATTTAGAGTGAGACCCATTGTCATAGAAGACCTGAACACTGACCTGCAGCCACCTGTAGGCACTAGAAGCCAACAGTCAGAGGTCTGGACGATGTGGCAACAAGCTGTTGGTCTAAACTGCCCACAGGTTGCAACTAGAGATGGGAAACGAACCGAACCCGAACCGAACACACCGAACTCGAACCCTACTTATGACCGAACCGAACCCGAACTTTAGACCTGACCGAACCGAACCGAACCCGAACTTTAAAGTTGCTTGGTACGAACCGACCCGAACGAACCCTCCTTTTCTTAACCGAACTAATTTTGCAATTTGTTCAATCCTTTCTAAAATATATCTTCTTTTAATAATAATAAGACCAAGTCCACCAACCAGGCCACGACTTTTCACTTATCTCTCCTTGATGGGGCAAAGATAAACAAACAGTCACCTACAGTGGCCTTAGGCGCCAGCCGCGCCGGATGCCCCACTATCAAGGTCGACACCACCTGAGCTGGTATATACTTCATTCTTTTTTCCACCCCAACCCACGTTTCTCTTTAATGGAGAAGATTATTCCTGTCAACACGTGTCGTAACATTTGAAGGTGCGACTTTTATCACTAATTAGAGAATTAGACTTCGCCCACGTGATAGATGACTCTTAGTCTATCGCAGTTCCTATTTCGGACCAATATAAGGTGGACCATTCTTTTCAGGCCTTTACAGTCCATTACATTGACCATAATTATTGCCTTACAAACAAATGTATTGGACTATTTGAGTTTACCGAGTAAGTTACCATCCCATAATTTCTATTTTAAACATAGAGCAGATGACATCCAGAGCAGACGTGAATCTATCCCTCTATCTAGCGATACAGCTAATAATGTTTACATATGACTATATACAGCGTTTAGTGTCATTAAGAGAGCTCGTAATGCGAGCAGCCAATCATAGTGAGAGGAATATGGGGGGAGGGATGCAGAGACAAACTGTTTGTATTGCAGGCCTGGGGTTTGGTTCCCGATGTTTATGTCGGAGAAATCGCGCAGTAGGCACTCTAAATTGAATCACTGTAAGGCGCTTACTAGATGTCACATAATTATGAAAGGTTAAGTCACCGTAAACATATGAGAGTATTGATTACGACATAGTCAAATGGTGATTGTTGAGAAGATTATGTCATATGTCGAAACAGATCAAACTGTCTAGCAGGACGCCTGGTCTAAGTTAACTTACTACGGTGTCAAACTGTAGTCTACAGAAAATGTTAACCTGACGCCTAATTGCAAAATATATAATTAATTGTTTGTAAGACTTATCTAGTCCAAGTCACTGCTAAGTCAGAGGTTCTAAAACGTTTTGACCGGAGGACCCCTTTGTACAGTCATAACTTGCCCACGGACCCCTGAATGAAAAAGCTACTATAGGCATAACATATTGTGACGTTACTTTCTCTCTGTCACACGCCGAGGACTGTAAATAATAATTTGATAAGCTCAATAAATGAAGACAGAAATACTTCTGTAGTTTCTCTAACAAGCTTTAATGACTTCTGATTTCTTGAACAACAACTCAATCTAAATCTTGAATAATAAAACTTTACTTATAAATAAATTCTATATCACTTCGTATAACATTTTACTCTCTAGTAGACTTCTAAGAGAAGATTAAACATAGGACCATTGCTCTATTAAATACAATACAAGAACTTTTCTTCCACTATAACCATTTCTAAGCGAGGACCCCGACTAACTCCTTTTCCCCTTATTTATACTTTTTCAAATCGTATCTTCCAGAAGCATAGAAAATTCTCTGATAACTAATTTAGTAACGTTGACCTTCTGGAAGCTGACGTGTATAATTTTTTCCCTTAACCTCTTTCTACGATTGGCTATTCTAAAATTAACTTGTTTACGCTGGACTCGGTGGAATAGTCAGTTTTTTCTTTTGCGATCAATGTCATGTCAGTTAAACCATGTCAAGTCCATTTTGGCTGATGCAAACCAGTTTGACAAACTTGAGCAACTAAACAATGTAAATGAAAAAATGTTAAGTTGTTGAATTTTTGCATCCGTTTCACAAGGCTACTGTGCAACTGTCTCATGACAATGTGCCGACATCCCCTGATGTATGGTCGATGCTATTTCATCTTCGGTCACTCTGTAAGATCAATGGTTCAGACAGTGACAGTATGCGTGATTTGAAGGCAGCTTTTCTGTCCAGCTTGGAGGAAAAATATATTATTCACCCACTGCACCAACTTTCAACTATTATTGTGCCATCTTATAAATACTTGACTTTTGTGAATGCAGAAGATCGTGAAACTGTTTATTCGGAGAAATGGTAGACAAGTTTAAGACTTCTTCAACACACCAGGTGGAATCAAAGCACTCAGACGTTGCATGTATAGACAGTTGTGGCGAATGCAGTCATTCAGATCAACCACCTCTTACCAAAAAGAGAAAAGTTGACCCTGAGTCGTTTGATTTACTGTCAGACTTTAAGACAGCAGTTACTCCATTAGCTAATGCTGATAGTAATAACACGAGACATTAACTTGAAAAATATTTGGCACTGCCAGTGACTGACTGCAACACATTGGAATGTTGGAAAGAGTATGATTGTGAACATAAGCTTCCAACGATGGCATCGATCGCTAAAAAGTTGTTGGCTATTCCCGCTACAAGTACTGCCAGCGAAAGAGTATTTTCAGTTTGTGGAGTGACAATGAGTGATCGCAGGTGTAGGCTTAACCCAGAAACATTACAAATGCTGACATTTCTCAAGTACAACATGCAACCCTGATTGCTTAACTGACCTTAGGATATTTTTGATACCATTATATGCATATAATATCCTATCGTTATTCATCACATTTACTGTTATTATATTTTTGTGTATATAACTGAAGCAATTTTTAGTTTGAAGTTGCAATAGCTAACATGTTTCAAATAATTTGTTTTATGTAAAAATTCAAATGAAAGTGTTTTAGATAATAAATTGCATTAAACCTTATAACTTAATTTTGTTATTAGATAATTTCATAACATCGAACCGAACCGAACCCGAACTTCAGACCGAACCGAACCGGAACTATACTTGTCATCGAACCGAACCGAACACGAACTTAAATCTAACCGAACAGAACCCGAACTTTAAAAATTGGGTTCGATTCCCATCTCTAGTTGCAACATCACAATCAGTGCTCAGGCCTTCCATAACTAATGGTTTCGTTTAGAGACAATTTAGAGACTTTTAAGTGAAATTACCAAAATCTCACATCAATTGAATTTATGCTTCATCATTGCTTAAAACAACTAAGATTACTATAAATTGTATTAACATGCTTGTTATGCAGCATTAATTATAACAGACTTAATAAATTGTTTTTAAACTGCCAATGTCAGGTTTGTCATTGTAAGAAAGCCTGCACATGTGTGTTCACCTACATGAGAGAAAATCAACTTGCCAGGGCAGACACTCTATCAGTTCTCAGCGAGAGCTGGTCGATGATTGCCCAAGCAGTTAGTGATGACTACAAGGACTTTGAACTAGCCCAAGGTGAGTGACTCACCAATTTAGTACACTAGCATTTTAGCTTGTTCTTGTCTCTGAATCCTAATAAAATATTCTTAAAATAATTGTTAAACTAAGAACATTACACTTTATAACCACAAATAACGCCAACGCTAGAACGCCAGATTCATGAGTGAATTTATTTACACACTGTGTTTACACACATGACACATAACATCACAACACTCCCTTAGTCAAGGGGAATCATTCAAGCTACACATATAAACAATGTCAACATAATAAGCTCTTTGCAAATTATGTTTTTATTTAAAAGCTGGCTTTTACCTTCCAATCTTTGATTTTAAAAATATTACTGACTTCTTATTTGAAATAAATATGACATTGAAATTCTAGTATCTTTAGTCTCACCCCCCCTTCCTTTTTTTCTAATTATCTTCCTTAGTATATAGTCTCATTTAACTATCTGACTATTCTGCTGCTTTTTAATTCTTATTTGAAATATTTGATTGGCTCTATATTTTTTTTAAGCTGAGCTCTTTTTTCTTACTTCATCCTGCAAATGGTAATGCTGATAAAATATTTTGGCCTCTTTCTTGTGCACTTAATAAATAAATAAAGCAGCCCACATTTCAACAATGGACCCTCCCATACATTGCCAGACAACTGGATGACCAATATCTTTTATTTACCTCATTGTTGGAAAATAGTCCTACGTACAATCAAATATTTGACAGGCTCTATGATGCTTTTTGGTGAGAGCTCTTTTTTTTTTTGATAATGCAATCTGCGCATCAAACCTTCACATAATATTTTTGCCCAAACACACCTCCCCCCTTCCCATTTTAACTCTACCTTAATATAATTTTTGCCCATGAATTATATATGTTGAATTAGAACATCCTGTTTATATTTACCTGCCAGACACAACCACATACTTCTGGCATGAGATCTCTATTCTCATTTTTCTCTCTGATTTTGGCATACTCTTTTATTTTAAAATATCAATTGGGAAGAAAGGTTTCTATTAAGACTAAGTTCTAGCATGTGGTACTAGAATTTAGTTTGTATGCTTCTTTCTCTATGACTTCATAAAGTTGCTTCTATTTAGTGTGTTATAGTTTAGTGTTTTATGTAAAATTACTGTCAACATTTATTAAACAAGAGAAGGTCACCCTTGTTTCAGACATGATTAGTGACCCTAACAACATGCCTCAGTTATCTGTGGCTGCCAACAAGTTGAAGGCCATCCAGAGTCCAGAGAGGTACAGGTGTTCCAGTGAATTGACCCAGCAGGATAGGAAACACTATGGTCACTGTGTACCAAACTACACCAACTGTACCAACCCATTGAGACGCTACATCAGTATGGTAGTCCAGAGAATATTAGTTGGTGAGTAGAAGTCTCATGGAGGTCAACAATTGCTATTTGAAATTCATTTTGTAAACCAACTCAATCACATATCCTTTTGCCTTTCTTTGTAAGTTAATAGTTAATAAGTTAATTTTTTAAAGCTTTTTTTAAATTGTATTCTTCTTTATTCCCTTTGCTTTGAATAACAAAGAACATGCTTATTTTATTTCCCTAGCTTTCATAGAGGGTGCTCCTAACCCTTACACTCCTGCAGAAATAAATGACATCTGTTCAAAGGCAACTATCCTAGAGCAAACAGTAGAAAAGTTCCACAGTTCAGTCTACTTGTTGCATCTCAGCTTAGCTCTTAAGGCCCGCCCATTTTTATCCACTGCTGTGGTCAGTGAAGTGGACAAGGAGAAGGCAGTTGTGTTGCTGAAAGGTCTTGACCATGTGCCCAAGACTTTCAGGACCGTTCGCCTCTCCTGTTTGTCACCCATGAAAGTATCAGCAGTGGATAAGAATCCTGACTGTGTACAGCTATTGTGGGAGGAAAGAGTCTATCAAAACTCAGGTATTACTTTTGTACAGTTATTGTGGGAGGAAAGAGTGTATCAAAACTCAGGTATTATGTACAGTTATTGTGGGAGGAAAGAGT